>CAIGRP010068870.1:0-23261 GCA_903798385.1 Fraxinus cuspidata
TTTTTTTTTTGCAATTGGAAAAAATTATAGACACAACTGTAAAAATATTTATCACTTTTATTGACAATTTTCATGCAAAACAAAGTTAAACGAATGGTATTCGATATGGTAATTTATTTTTCAAAATTTTTTATTTTTGACAATTAGAACAAATTCTAGACCCAATGGTAGGAAAAATTATCACTCTAATGGACAATTTTTTATAAAAAAACGAAGTCAAACAGACACCAACCTTTCAACATTTTCCATGAAAAATTATATCAATCAAACACAATTAATTACAATTCTCAATAAAACAATTTCTAAACAAATCAATTCCCCATAAAACACTTTCTTTCCACTAATTTTCTACATTTGCAATCAAACGGGCCCTAATAATAAATTTGACCCCAAAACTTTTAACAAAGTTGTTAGTCTCACGACAGATTATACTTTCTTTTTAGGGATTTGCTACAAGTACTGGGGCCTGCTTCACGGGTGCACATTTTTTTTAATACAGGGGTGGGGCCCGCTGCTACAGTGAGGGTCCCCTGTGAAAAAATTGCTATGTACGCAGGGCTTAACTCTCCTTTTTATGTGAACGTTTACGAACCTAATAACTGTAAAACTAAATGTTTATATGTAAGTTTGTGGGTGGCATGGAGCAATGTGTTCCTTGTATATCATTTACTATATAAAGTCTAAGCAACGAAGTACTAAAGATGATGAATTATAGATGTCTACAATATTTAAGTTATTTTGAGGTTTAGGTCCTCGAAAACCTACTTACGGAGGTGAAGGCCATCCTAAACGAGCTTATTTCTTCTTCTAGTTTTCTTACTAAATGTTGGAACGTATCAAGTGGTATCAGACACAGGCAACAAAGCAAGGAGCCAATCCACGCAATGCAGCAGCGGCTGGTGAGTATGAAGGAAAACTGGAGGCTATATAGATGATAATTCCCGCGGGACCAGACTATCATGCTATGATCCTAAATAGAAACACATTGGCAATGATTAGTATTTTCAACCCGTTTAAGTGGCACAAACAACCTGGAATATACGACTATTTAAAGAAGATTGAGTGAACTTATCTAGTGGATTGTGGTGCTTAAAAAGAAAGATGGATATTCAACATGCAGTGGGTGTATGAGTGGAATGTTTGGCATCTTTTTCAAATACGGCCATGTTTATAACTTTGCATATGGGATGAAGATCAAGAATTACACTTGCTCAAGAATTAGCCCCTCAACCATCTTTAAGACGTGTTATCCATTAACCTGACTGTAGTAGAGCTATTCATTTTATTACTTGATTGCATATATTTGTATAACACCTCTAATGAAGGGAAAAAAAAAAATTAATAGTAGTATGTTCCATTCGATTTAATTCCATCGAACATTTCTCAAATTCCCAGTTACTTTTAACCACCATGTGCTTGTAAATTTAAAAGAAATAATTTTTTGACCTGTTCCCACGATTAGTTATAAAGTCTGGCTGAAAGATGATGAATCGCATCACTTTGGAAAGTCACATACGAGTCTCAAGATGTGAATAATCCAGAATCTGTTACTGTAGATGTACCATTGTTACTGTGACTCTGAAATGCAGAAATATGTCAAATACAATGACAACAGCAATTGGGGAAAGAAAAACCATTTGACAGGAAATAGCGTTTTTGTTCAAGATTCGGCTCTAATTAACCACCAATCAGCTATAAACTAGACTAAGATGCTCTCTGTTTCTTTGATTTTTTAGCATCCAAGTCATCGTCCCAGTCATCTTCAGAAGAGCCATCGTGGCTCTTGCGCTTCTTTGACTGCTTTGAAGCAGCTTTAGAATCGGGTGTCTTCTTTTTCTGTGTTGAGAAGGGAGATGTTAATGATTTTTTCTTAACGGTGATGGATTCAGCTTTCTTCTTAACTGTGATGACAGATTTCATTGGGGAACTGAGCCTTTGCTGCTGGGCCTTTTTCTGTTTTTTCTCGAAAACTTTCTTTGCCTCCTCCTTTGGAAGTAAACCAGACTCCATCATCCTACAATTACATCAAAATATCATGAACAACAGCACATCAAATGCTATATTCTCCCACAGTATAATGACTTTTTGTTAGCCCACAACGGGTAAGATTATTTAAAATCAAACATACTGAATCATCTTGAAGAAAGATTTTACTACATGATACATAAAAAATGAGGTTCCATTTGTATATCAAACCTTAACGAATTTGTGTTTCATAAGAACTTGGCTTCCTGGGAATTCAACATCTATGAGAGTTTCACACCATTGAAATAAACACTCTTGGGATGACTTTACAGATTAAGAAAAAATTTGAGGATACTACCAGTCTATAACCTGCCTTAGTAACTAATGTGTGTACTCTACAGCCAAGAAGCATGGAACAGTGGAAGAATAGGCAAAAGTACGGAGGGCATACGCATCCAGTAGAGAAGGCTAACAATTATGGAAAGCCAAATGTCTTTTTGTGCATGGCATATGCACATTTGAATTGCATACTGATGAACTGATAAGAAAAATCTGACCAAATCTGCAAACAGAATCAAGATCACAACCAGAGAAAACTAATCTGCATATCGGATGCATCAAATGAGCTGTAGAAGTAACCCTTTATATGCTGCACGCACTTTGAAGGCAGCCCGAGGGCATTTACCAGAAAGCATAGTTAATAACAGAATAGTTAGTTCAAAGGACCTGGTGCTATAGATTAATGTCAACGGGAACTTCCTAAAAGATGTTCCAAAACTTTCTACTTTGAAATAATCCAGATATTTTAGAATCAAAAGTTTATCATATCTCCCAGACTCCCACTGCTAAAATATGTTTGGGAACAAACTTAGCTAAGTTATAAACTAAATTTCTCTTCTTCCTTATTTTTATTTTTTAGGAAATGGTAATAGTCAGGCTGACTTTTCTGTAAAGTGTTATTAATATTATGTATCAAAAATTGAAAGTAATTATTGAAAACCAAGAACAAATTTAATTGAATATCCTTTACAAGTTGACACAACCATTAAAATGTATAAAAATATTCACCCATCTTTTTGAGAAATTCCTCCATTCTTTCTACCGTCTTCAGTCAACTTAAAACAGGTTAGTGCATATGTAAAATAATTCGTGTACTCAACAAAAATATTATATAGTCATACACTCACATACCTAGCATTCTGGATGCTGGACCGCTTGCTTCTGTGAACAAGAATTAGTGATTGCTAGTATACCTTAACACTAACAGAAAACACAACAAAAGACTACAGCCTACAGCTATCCACATGATAGGCAGCTTAAGTAATTCAGCAGATGCATCTTTAAAGTATATAAATAACAACATTCTCTATCTATAAGTAATCTAAGTTGAAAGACCGAGGTATTTACATTCGCTAAGTTCAGTTTAAAAAAATCGGAATAAAAGTTCCACAGAGGTTTCAAAAGAATAATTCCTCACCAAATTGCGGCCATCTCACTAGAGGGCACTTGATTATACAGAGTCTCGTAGAAAATTCTCAATGGATCTCTCTGCAAATCCAATTCAAGAGTAATCAATTACTTCAAAAACTCCCAAAACAAACATTTTTTTGACATACGAAGGAATAAGGAAAAACTTACTTCCTCGGGAGAATCTCTCTTTTGACCAGGCAAATCATACACTTTCCTTTCCCTTTTCTTAGCATCTTTGTCACTTGCTTTGGCCCCCCTTTTCTTCTCCTCGTCTTCATTTTTCTTCTTCTTTTGCTGTCCCTAACATAACTCGAAAAAAAATTCAAAAAGAAAAAAACAAACTCATTATTCAATAATGGAAAAATCATAGGATGCTCATAAGATTTGAAATCCTTACCTTGCTGTCAGCATTCTTGGATGGCTTTTTCGAGGTGAGCTCCTCAAATTCGTCATTATCTTGTTCTTTTTTCAGTTTTTTGACTTCTTTTTTGACTTTATTCTGCGATTTTGGGGTGTCATTGTTGTTATTGGCTGATTTCTTCTTGCGGTTTCCAAAAGCTGATGCTATGCTCTGTTCTTCATCTTCATCTTTAACTTCCACTTTCTTCACCGGTTTCGAATCCTCTGAAGGCATTTTCCTTAACTTTTAAATCGGATATTTAAGTGTAATTTGGAGGAAAAAGAATGGAATGTTTTGATGGCAAAGCTCCACACCAGAAGAAGAGAAAACGAAGGGTTTCTATTTCATTTCAAAGTTGAACTGGGCTCAAATTTATACATTGGGCTGTCCATCAGTGTCCTACAATTATGGGCTTTTCTCCAGATTATCACTTCGACTGCATGATTGGGCTATTGGACATAGGGCATACCCGCCAGGATTTCATAGTCCAATGTTTAGGTTTTCCGGTCTAATAGATTGGTTCGATTGTCATGGTACTGTTGCGAAGCATGGAACTTGAAGTCTTTAAGAGGTTTATGTGGGCTACCTCTTCAATCTCAACATCTATCTTTTGAAGTATGACATGATCCATAATATTTGAATCGTAAATGGTGATGTTGGCATAGTAGTGTTTTTTCCGACTAGCTATGGCATGTATGGTGATGCCGACATAAAAAATCCATCTATAGAAAAATTTGGCCTTTCCATATGAAAGGTTTCTTTAAATTACAACTTTTGCATGGAAAGAACTCCCATTTTCTTATCAAATATTCTCTTTAGAGTGTAAATACATATATGAATCCAAACACAAAATTAGTTATGCCTTTTCCTATATAAATCCGTGGCCTTGCTCCCAAAAAGTTTTCTTTCATCCTTAAAGCATTCAGAAGTTTTCAGCCAGGATATTTTGAGAGAAGATGGGGTTGTTCATGAGAAAAAGAACCCGAAATTCAATGTCTCCATCCCCTTTGCCAATACTAGCGTTTTACGGCATTTTCATCGTGCTATTGTCTATTGAAACTTATATCGAGTTCAAGCTATTGTCTTTTGAATCTTATTTAGCCTTCAAGAAAAAAGTTGAAAAAATCAAGATGGGATTGAGGCTGCTTCTCTTCCTTTTACCCCTGGTGGGGTTTTTGATAGTCAATGTCATGCTAATGCCAAAGATGAGGTGGCTTCTTATTAGAGTTCTGCAGCCCACTTATCGACCGTTACGGCGTGATCCGAGTTCTCCATGGGATCTGATGCCTGCATACCCAGTACGTCGTGATAATTGGAGTTCTCCATGTGTTCCAATACCTGCATACCCCGTTCACTGTCAGTGCCACTTTTAATGATGATTCTCAATCTTCCACTCATTCGTGTTCGGTTAGGCTAATTTAGTCTCGGGAAAATTTAATTGTACGTTTGGTGTGTTGGATTGAATAATATTTCTTTGTTGATCTTGCCTAGATAGGTTCCTGGTAACGAATTTAAAGAAGTTTTTTATGCACCTATTGCAATTTTGTTATGCAGTAAGCGGAGTGTGACACTGATCCAATTGTATAAGGGACAAAAGGATATTATTAATACAAACCAACAACCAAAACATGGAAGCTGTGTGATTACAACTAATTTGATTATCATAACCAAGGATTTAGCAATTTAGAACAGAAAAATCTGTCCATTTTTGTCTAACTTCAAGCAAAAATTTCTTCAAGATTTGGGTTTCACATTAGTTTCCTGCTTCAGCCCCTCTTCCTGCAACTGTTTCTCCTTAGCCAATTTTTTCAGTCTAGCCAGCTCAAGATCCTTGCTCATCTTCCTCTTGTACATCTCGGAGAACGTGATGGGCTCATCGAGAACCGGTTTCTCCCCTTCCCGGACCATGAGTGGGTAAACTATGGCCTCTGGTGCTGGATTTTGGAAAGTTGCAATTGACAGTCTGCTGTAATTAGAGTTCACTACGGCTTGGTGATCTGCATTCTTAAACCTCCCATTGCTTAGGTACTGCACATGTGATTAAGCATGGATTATTGTCATTTGCTCTATAAAACTCTCCCAAGTGTTTTTGCAAAAGACTCGAGTATGACAATACTTACATGGCCATGGTCACCAAGATTAACCACAAAAGCTCCTTCCACAGGCTGGACAGTAATCCATGTGTTGCCACCATCCCTGGTGGCTTGAAGCCCACCAACCTGGTCCTGGAGCAGTAGAGTAATGGTACCCGGATCCGTATGCCGCTTGAGTCCGAGTACGAGATCCGGTTGTGGACATTTAGGATAGAAATTGACCACCACCTTCTGATCCATATCAACACAAGCTTTGGTGAGTGCTTCCTTTTCAAGATCCATTGCTTCTGATAAAACCTCCAGTAATTTGCAGGCCAAATTCATCAACTCTTCGCTGTAAGCCTCCGTCACCGCTCGCCATCCCTCCGGCTTGTCCGGCCACCGGGAATAGTCACGAGCCTTGATCGGGTATGAAAAGTATGTCACAATCTCTCGCCAATCTTGAACTGCTTCACCCTGAAAAGGGAAAATTTAGTTGTGGTCTCAAGATCCATGCAAGGATTGCACTAACTTACCTAGAAAAGGTGACATGCACTAATGTGGAAAATAACATGTTAGAACTACCTGAAGGTGACTGGACACTATAAAACCCCCTTTCTTGCCACCGGACATATCAAACCGTAGTTTCTCCGCTGCCTGCAAAGCAAAGAAATCACGAGCCAAACGAGTCATTTCAGAAATGAGTTTAGAATCAACCCCATGATCAACCACTTGAAATATTCCCCAATCCTCAAAGGCTTCCACTATTTTCTTGCATATCTCCGATCTCCGGGCGCCGGCTTCATCAAGTCCTGCAAGAGATATCACCGGAATATCTTTACTAAACTCGTTGTGCGCCACCTTTGGCCTCTCGTCTTCATCTCTGATGAATTTCTGCTGCAGGGTTTTTTCTTGTGCTAGTGCTGTTAGGGTGGTTGTTGCCATTTTTCTGTGAAGAAATTAAGAGCCGGGAATTCGGGTTTATTTTTCACATTTTTTTTCTCAAGAGGGCAATATAGGTTTATATAATCATACCAGAGGGGGTGTACTTGGGGATGGTAGATGAGTGACTTTCCTTTTTAAGTTTTTACGAGGCTAAATCGGCGTGATGAAGATTATACGTAAAAACGTAAAGCTTGATTAAAAGTCAAAACTAAGCTTCCCATTTAGACTTGTTAACTTTTTCTATCCATCTAAGATTTAAGCAATTAATTAACCGTTTTCACACATGTTGACAAAAAGTCTAGTGAATATTCTCAATATCATATTTTTCTGGACAGTGAGTTAGTTACATTACAAGGCTGTCTTTGCAACACATCGTTAGTTGGTTGTGATGTGTGGTGTTGATTTAGGACACGTGCATTTAGATCATTGATTGGGGAGTAGGTGGGTGTTTTTAATACATGGGAAATTTGTTGCATTAATCCCCAGCCTATTGAACTAGATGTAATTTTGTCCCAAATTGTCTTCGACCTATTAGTTTTAAATAGTCTATTAAGCTCATCTTTGGTAGGTATTAAAATTAAATTTTTATAAAAGAAAAATTGAAATTTATGGTTAAATTGTTTTAACTTTAACTTAACTTAAAATCTGATTTATATAAATACCAAACAGGGGCTAATACTACTTGTAATGAGTAGGAGACATAACAATAAAGGGAAAATCTGCGAATTAAATGATTTAAAATTAGGACTAACTATTGGCTTTTTCCATATTATAGGTAAGGACTACGAAATTTACATGTCCAAAAGCTAAAGGCGGTAGCCTCGATCCTAGCATGAATTGCACATAGCTAGACTGGTAAATTATTCAAACATTATTGAAGAATCATTGAATCAAAATAAGCAAGTTGGTGGATCAATTTTTTTTTTAATTTTGGGGACTATAATGAGGACATGAACAATTTTGGAGTATCAGGGTTGGTGACGATTTCAGCTTTTCTCTTCGAACTGCTATTTTCTTGTACAAACACGATTTGAAAAACTAAATGAGTTTATTAGAAGAATTCTCTAAGAAAGGTCATGTTTTTCGCATTGTTACGAGATTAAAAAAAAATCTTCATCTCTAGCCGCCTATTTCATGCCATCCAAATACAGCCATCAATTTTCTCATCCAAGTAGTACTTATATTTCTCCCTGCATTGCTTGGCTTTTTTCCCTTTGTTTTAGTTTGCATATTAAAGTGGGATTCACAGTTGCACGTTCAAGATTCATCACTGTCTTGCATTTTTTGTTGATATTGATGTTCAGACATTTTTATATTCAAACGGGGTACAATTTCGTATGAATTCATAAATTGCTAGAATGGCCACTCAACTTTCGATGTCTAATTTAAGTTCAAATCACATTACAAACATTTGAAACCAACTAAAACATCAAAGTACGGCCTCATACTCACCCTTTCCACCCTTCAAGCCTTCAACACTGGTCATTTTATCTTCTTTGACACCTCATACTCCCCGTGTTTCTTACCTATTTTACTTTCGCACCATAAATCCTTTCCAAACACCCATTTTTTACCTCTTCATTCTTTGAAATCTTCCAACTGCTAATTTAACCATACAACAAAGGCAATTACAAGTCCAATAAAGGGTTTCCAACAAGCCTTATATTCCAATCTCATCCATTGGTCCACCAAAACCTGCTTCTAATATTGACACCGCTGATTTTCCATCACCCACTCTCTCTCCGCAACTGAATACTATCTCCCCACTACACCAAACTATGAACAATATACCGAAAGGTAGAAATGTCATCAAACGAAATAACAATTGATTATTGTATCCTAAAGTTAGGTCACCTAGATCTTTTCCCAAAAGTTTTTGCTCTTTGCTTTGATTAAAAATTAAAGATGCATTCACCATTTTCAGGTCTTTCATGTTTGCTTATAAGTTATATCAACACACCATGATAGCTCATAAATCTAGATTAGATAGCAAGCGCAAGGTGCATAATTTAATGCAGATCTAGATGGAGATTGAGGTGAGATGCAGGCAACCCCCCCAAGAGAGCATAATTGCACCATTCTTAATATTTATTTGTAATGGAAATTCCATATGATATAGATATCTAATTTTAAGTTTGTAGTAGAAAAATCAGAGATGAGATGAGGGACAGAACCTTGATAGCAAGTTGCTTCGTGGGAGCTTTTCTTCCGATTGACTTTTGAGCAATTGGCTTCTTACGTGCTAACTTAGGGGTGTCAACGAGTTGAGTCGAGTCGAGTCGAGTCGAGTCACGAGCCGAAACTCGTGCCGATTCGAGCTTTTTTTAGCTCGAGCCTTCTGTTCGAGCAAAAAATTTCGGCTTGACACGAGTTTTCGGCTCGATTTTTTTTAAAAAAAAATTCGTTATAGATTTAATTTTTTTATTAATGAATACATATTATAAATAAAAACTAAATATTAACATATGAAAAAATACCGTTACAATTAGAAAAAAGCTGCATGCAACGTAGGCAGCTGTGCCTGTGACTAATAATAGCTACATGCGTTCTAGGCAATTGTCAACTTTAATTTTGGCTGCTTGCCAATATTTTTTTAATTTTTTTTTTAAGACTTGAGCCGGCCTGTGACACGGGCTCGAGTTGACACCCCAAAATGGGGCTTGGTTCGAGCCACGAGCCGGCCCGGTTCGGACTTTTTCTAAGCAAGCCACGAGCCGTCCAAGCCCAGGAGCCTTATTGACATCCCCATGCTAACTGCAGATTTCCCAAAATACAGAACACATTAATATATATATATATATATATATATATATATATATAAAAGAAAGACTACTCAGTTGAAATGCAGTTCCAGAAACAAATTAGATTTCCGACAAAAAGGTGCATGAAATTTTTTTAGAATCACAGAAACCCAACTTAGAGCCATGATTTACATCTTTACAAATAAAAGAAATAGACCTGAGATTTTTTATTTTATTTTTTCCCCCTAGAATTCTGAAATAAATTTGAAAAATAACACAACAAATTGCCTTTCCTGGTCAGAAATGGAGATCGATGACCGGAGACCCCTTCGATATGATTCGTTCAAATAGTAGGGAGGCCAATTAAATTTTCAAAAATTAGGAATCGTAAGTAATTAGCATATGCTAGAAGAGGCAATGAAAATATTCGTCCTACAAGAAAAAGACCACAAGATATTAAGTAAATGATGTGTCCAGTTTGCTATACAAATCCATTTGGAGATTAAAAGCATCAAAGAGAAATGAAAGAAAGAAAAATTAAGATAAAAGGAGAAAAAAAGATGTTGAAGGAATAATAGAAAATGGAGACTACAAAAGAAGAACATCTGCCCATGTTGTAGGAAAAGGGAGAATTGCATCTAGCAAGTGTTTCTACATGCTATAAATATAACAGGCACACACCTGAGATGACTACTAAACTGGGCGATAGACTACATGGATTCTGTGCTTCTAATCTACCCTATGAAGATTCAAGAGCATATACCAATAGTAGACTCATACTGTAAAATCTTTTGAAAGATTATAAGATCTTATAGCTTATTTCGCAAATTGAGAAAGCTTTAATGCGCTTAGTTTCTGCAAGTTATAAGCAAACACAGACGCCATTACATTATAAGCATGAGTAGGTCTCACTGCAAAAGATCTCAAACTCAAGTTCTTATTAGCAAATCTCCTTCTAACAATTGAAAAATAGAATTGTGTAGATGTATGCACCCTCTTTTTAGCTATGAGGTGCTCAAATATAGCATTTCACCATTTCAAAGTTTTGAATGGCAAGATATTAAATGTTATGCAGCAGCCTGGCAACAATTCTGCATATTTACCATCCCTCGTTACCAGAACAATTTCACACTAATTGATTCCCAATTGTGATAATCTACGTTAAACTATTTTAACACTATTGAATCGAACAATTACAATGCCGCGTACCATGATAAGCAAGTTAAAATTATGATATTAGAACATTTCAAATAAAAATGAATCAACGAGAAGTAACCTTTTCAAGGATTTGTAAAGAACCTAGTTCTTTTTTCAGTGTAGCCCTTCCTTCCATGCTGCTGTTCTTCGACGTCCCTCATTTCCTCCCTGTAGCACCGCAACAGGGATTTCTGTGTTGGGAGGTGTTTGATCCAGTTGACTTAGATCATGATCTCTGTAGGATGAGATCAAAGGAGAGTATATTTTTTCAGAATGCTTGTGTTTAGACCAAATATGATATGACAATATGCTTAGTGGTATATTCTGTGCTGGATCAATGTTGGAATTCAGATGAGCTCTTGAGAGGTGATTGGAACTCTAGCTCATGAGTAGTCCACTCTTATAAGCCCCTGTTTAACAATAATTATTTGAAAAAAACAATATTTTAAATAGTGGTTTTTAGGAGAATGTATAGTTAAAAAGTAAGAAAAATTTTAAATTTACGAATAGAATATTTATTTGTTTGGATACGTGGTTGAAAATAAGTATATAAGAAAAAAATTTCAAATAATAATTGTCAAACAAGGGCAAAGATTTACTTAGCTTTAAATTGAAAATTTTCTTAAATATCCATATTGTGATACTACTATTAAAGTCGCGTTACCGCATTCAACTCCAAATACTTTTTCAAAACATTGGTGATGCTTGTAGTACATAGTATTTAAGAAACTCATTTGTTTTTCCCAAATGGACAAACTCTCACAAGAAAATTAAGTTCTTGTTTGAGCTCCATTATTTAGTAAAAATAGATTTTGGAATATGATTTTTTAGAGAATGTATGGTTGAAAAGTTAGAAAAAAATTTAAATTTACTTGTACAATTATTTTCTTAAGAAAATATGTGATTAAAATTGAGTTTAGAAAAAATTGTATTTTTGAAAAATGGGGAACAAGGGCTAAGAGCATAAAAAAGAAAAGGAAAACGTGAGAAATTGTAAAACAAAAAAAAAAGAGGAAAAAATATAAAATTCTATATATCAACCAGTTTATTTATGCCACATGTCAGGCCGTATGATCCATTTCCTAGTTGGTATATGCAGAGAAGATCCGTAGAAGATATCACTCTTTTACAAGGAAAACCCTCCTTGGCTGGCGGCCCTTGTCCCTGTCCCTGTCACAGAGCCGGGACAAGGAGCACGTCTCTTTTTACAATGGAAAAGCGATCTTGCAGAGCTTCATAATTACGCGCCTGTGCCCCGCCCTCACTTTTTCACGAGTAACAAATACAGGTTTGCTTAAAAGACAAGCAAGTAAAAGCATTATGTACACGAGCGATGACCCTTTTGGATTTTCCAACCTAAATCCTGTTAGGACAATTTTCACGTTTAAAAAGGACAAGTCAGTCGGGTATTTCACTAACCCTTCGGACCTTCCCATGAATCCGACGTGTCAGTTACCTTTCATTTTCAATGGACTAACATTTACGGCCTAATCCGGTTTCACCAAATTGTCAACCGGGATTATCCAGTTGGTCACCAATCACAAACTCGTATATATAGACATCATTTGGCTTATAGTATTCTTATTTCATTTATTGAACTCTTTTGTCTTCCAAGAATTCTCTGAGGTTGGTTCTAAACTTTTTCTTTTTCATTTTTTTTCTTGTTTTTCCTTTTAGATTTCCCATGTTCATATTGATACATTGTAAGACATACTTTTTCAGCTGGTGGATCTCTGTGTTTTTTTTTGCTGAAAAAGGGTAGGTTCTTTTGCTAAAAGAGTTGTATAAATTTGTATTTTTGTTTGCTTTGCTGATAAAACAGAGACGTTTCCACTTAACTTGTTTATTGGTTCTTGATAATGTGGCGTACGAGTTTGTTTTGGTGGTTAATTAAAACAAGATTTTACCCTTAACTATGCTGCACAGTTGGTTGGAGAATACCAATTTACTGCTCGTTGTCGTAGGAGCTCTAGATGAAAGAATTTATTTCTAATATATGATTTTGATATATTTTTGTTCGTGATTTGTCACAGTTTGCAGTTACTTAGAATTTTCTGGGGACGTTGTTCATCGTTTCATTTTCAATTGTGTTTCTTGTAATTCATCAATGTTTTGACCTTGTTTGCAAAATTATTCGGCCACTTGTTAATTATGTAATTAAATTCTTGAGATTTGAGAAACAAATTCTCGATGACGTGTCCTAATGATGTGGAGTTCTTGACTCTGATTTGTTTAGAAAACATTTATTTGATCAGATCAGTTGACATTTTTTATGGGTTTACTTTTTAATGTTCATTTATTGGTTGTTTTTCTGATGTACTGTTGCTTCATGCTTGGAACTGTAATATCAGTTTAAATATTTGTGGGTTGACCAAGAGATGTGACATTATGGTTCCCTTATGATTTGAAATTAAGATTTGCTTTAATCATTTACAGATCTTTCGTTTAGGCAATTTCTTTGAAGAATTATATTGTGATTCGTGAAAGAATTCGAGGATGTCGCCTACTGTGGATGCTGCTCATCAAAATGGAACTTTAAATCATCACGACTCCGGTTCTTCATTGTTTGAAATTGAAAACTCTGATTTCTCTAGATTACTGGACAAACCTAGACCTCTTAGTATAGAAAGGAAGAGATCGTTCGATGAGAGATCCTTCAGTGAAATGTCAATTTCATCCCCACCCCGTCAGTTTTACAAAAATAGTGAGAATTCATCGCGTATCTTTGACAATTTTGGAAGTCTTTATTCTTCGGGCAGGTCTGGTGTTAGTACACCTAGATCAGTTAGTTGTGTGGAGGCACATCCTATAGTTTCCGAGGCGTGGGTGTCCTTGCAGCGTTCAGTAGTTCATTTTCGTGGGCGACCAGTAGGGACTATTGCTGCATTGGATCACTCTACTGAAGAACTTAATTATGATCAGGTAAAATTTATTTGATTTAGTAATTGTGATCAATGAAATTAGTTTATTTAATATACACAACATAAATTGATAACTCTTAAGACATAAGTATTTCTACAACATAAGAATGGTCTAAGACTCTAAATGATATACTCTTTGACTGTAATGAAAATGTGATATCTTATCTAAGCCCAAAGGTTCAATTATTTCTAGGAATACTTCATGTTCTTATGAAACACCAATCTTGCATAATCATAAACATGGAAGTGCTTGTTTCTTTTATAAGTGTCTGAATTCTGTAGTGTTTTTCCGCTAAAAATATGAACTGAAAATTATTTTCTATGCAAGACTGACTTGTGAAGAATTCTGAGAATGCTTACTTTATCTATAAAGTTAATAGAAGTTTTGTTAGTTCTTGGCATCAGTCCTCTGAGTATTATTACTCAATTGCTTGCAATGTGTGGAATTGTTTAGCAACGTCTTCTGAATTAGCTTCAGCAAAACGAAAGGCTAAACATTTCAGTGTCTGGCAGGTCTTTGTTAGAGATTTTGTCCCTAGCGCTCTGGCTTTCTTGATGAATGGTGAACCCGAAATTGTCAAGAATTTTCTACTGAAAACCCTGCGACTCCAGTCATGGGAGAAAAAGGTAGACCAATTCACTTTAGGGGCAGGGGTGATGCCAGCAAGCTTTAAAGTTCTTCACGACCCCGTTAAGAACTACGAAACTATAATTGCAGATTTTGGGGAATGTGCTATTGGTCGAGTGGCTCCTATTGATTCGGGTTTTTGGTGGATTATTTTACTGCGTGCATATACTAAGTCTACTGGGGACACTTCTTTAGCTGAATTGCCTGAATGCCAAAGGGGCATTAGACTCATCTTGACTTTATGTCTTTCAGAAGGCTTCGACACATTTCCAACCTTATTGTGTGCTGATGGATGTTGTATGATTGATCGTCGAATGGTGAGTCTCATGCAGTCTCTCGTCTTTTGCTGATAACCTGTGTTCTATCTTTTAAAGTTATTTTTCTGTGCTATTTAATCTATCAAATCTGTGTTTACTAGGACTTTGGTAGAACAAATTTATTTTATATATTTTAACTTGTTCTTTATCTAGGGTGTTTATGGGTATCCAATTGAGATACAAGCGCTGTTCTTTATGGCCTTGAGATGTGCTTTAAATCTACTTAAGAACGATGACGAGGGCAAGGAGTGTGCAGATAGAATTTCTAAACGTCTAGATGCTCTAAGATATCACATGCGAAGTTATTTTTGGCTCGACATTAAACAGCTCAATGACATATATCGTTACAAAACAGAGGAGTATTCACATACTGCTGTGAACAAATTCAACGTAATGCCTGATTCCCTCCCTGATTGGGTGTTTGATTTTATGCCAACTCGTGGTGGTTATTTTATCGGTAATGTAAGTCCTGCAAAGATGGATTTCCGTTGGTTTTGCTTGGGTAATTGCATTGCAATTTTATCATCTTTGGCAACTCCCGAGCAAGCTTCAGCCATAATGGATCTTATTGAATCACGTTGGGAAGAGCTCGTTGGAGAAATGCCCCTCAAGATTTGTTATCCAGCCATGGAAAGTCATGAATGGAGAATAGTAACAGGCTGTGATCCTAAGAATACCGGCTGGAGTTACCATAATGGTGGTTCTTGGCCAGGTGAGTAACTGCCTAACAAATTTTCCTCGTTGTCTCTTTTTTCAAAGTATGGTGTACTGGAGTTGTGCACGAATTCTTTGAATAAATTATTTATTTGTTGGCTTTATCATTACTTTTAATTGTTCAATACATTCCGACTGTTTTGATTATTTATTTTGACGGTAAGGTATGAGTTACTCTTAAAATTTGTAACATTTTTTTTTAATAAAGCGAGAAAAAGTAACACTAACAAACATGTTTGTAAACAAAATGTTTATGTGAAGTAACTTCTTTTTATTTATAAGCTTAGCCACGCATTATATCTGAGGATCTTAGCTGTTGCTAATTGATTGCCTTTTTGTAGTCCTTTTGTGGCTCCTGACAGCAGCCTGCATCAAGTCTGGACGACCCCAGTTAGCGAGACGTGCAACTGATCTTGCCGAAGCCCGTTTGTTGAAAGATCATTGGCCAGAATTCTACGACGGAAAGCAGGGACGATACATCGGTAAGCAGGCACGTAAAAACCAGACATGGTCCATTGCTGGTTATTTGGTGGCTAAGATGATGCTTGAAGATCCCTCCCATTTAGGCATGATATCACTTGAGGAAGACAAACTGATGAAGCCCCAAATGAAAAGATCTGCCTCTTGGATGTGTTGACAGCATACGATAGTTGCGTAAAAACCTCAAACTTAAAGTTTGTTGGCATGCTATGTTTTCTCATTTGTCCAATTGTTTTGAGAAAATATTGCAGATTAATACACTTCCCACGTTGTGAGGGAAATTTACAGATGCAGTTTACTCATTTACTTTTAATTAATATCTCTGAAATGCCTCTCGTTCTTTAACTGTATTACTCATTAGTAACTTGGTTGTGCTTTTATCCATTAGATCATATTAGAGACCTATTAGCGGAAACTAACGTTCTCTTCTTTTGGCATCCATCAATTTTTTTATCTTTAATTCATGTCTTCTTTTCATTTTTCTTCTTGTTTCTCGCATCATTCTTATCAATGCGCAATAAAACACAAAAGTAAAACAAAATCAATAATAAACCAATTCATGACAATCAAGATACTATCCAAAACCCTCATTAAGCGGTCTAGAAAATTGTACTAATTATACTTATCAAGAAACACGTGAAAATTGCAAGGAGGCAACTTTATGTAAAGCAGAGTTAGGTTTTTTGGGGGCGACAGTGGAAAAAAGTTGACAGATAAGTGGCTAAATATTCCCAACGTGTTACATAAGGCAAATATTGTTTAATTGTTCCGTTTTCCGTTTTGGTCATTAGTTCTTATATTTTGTCAATTTTTAATTATTGATATTAAATTACATTGATCTCTTCTCTCGATATCGTGAACCTGAAAATTCTCGAACATTTCCAAACATAAGTTAATAGGTAGAAGTTGAAAACTTTTAGTCATATTGAGCTTTTGTTCTACGTTGAACTCTAATATTTATCGTTTTAACATTAATCATACACAGACATGTTACGTCGATACAAAAATAGTTATTTTTTGTGACTGTCATTAGGTTTGCTTAGATCTTATAGTGAAGGTCCATAATAGAGACTCGGTGCCCCCTATTGGGGGAACGCCTATCATTTTCCTATAGTGAAACCCCAAATGGTGGGTACAATACTAATTTTGATTTGATGGCTTTTCTAGAAATGGCTATCAATGCCATTGAATTCGACAAGGCCAATTTTTCTATTTTTATTTTTTTTATAAACTTTAGTTTTGTAGAAGATTTTCAATAAAGATGCCGTCTAAGATAAAAGTACAAAAAATTTTAAGTTAGACTGAAAATATTCTAACTATAGTCTGCCCTCAATGATACGCAAGTATTTAAAAGACAATTTTTTCCA
Organism: Fraxinus cuspidata; assembly: GCA_903798385.1. Lineage (NCBI taxonomy): Eukaryota > Viridiplantae > Streptophyta > Magnoliopsida > Lamiales > Oleaceae > Fraxinus > Fraxinus cuspidata. The sequence goes on from CAIGRP010068870.1 coordinate 17,218, forward strand.
CAAAATAAGAAAATGAAATCGACCTCCATGATGGATTGTATGGCGGCACATGAAGATGCATAGAGGTTGCATAAGCCGTGAGTGAGTTTAGTATTACATTCCAAACAATTAAAGTCTCTCCTTTAAGTAAGAGTTTTCACGAAAATATTAGAATGGAAATGGGTATACATGTCAATCATGGTGGCATTTTCTACTTAATCATGAAAACTACGTATCATTCTCATCTTTATTAGAATTTAATAGTGTTCTAAAAGGTGCACCAAGGTGCCGCCTAGACTCAATGCATGATGGAAATCTATTTTAGATGGAAATAAAGTTTCTATAAATCTATTTTAGATGTTTGATATTATTTTTAATTAATAAATGATTTTTTGATTGATTAAAAATTAAAATAATATTCAAATAAGAAACCACATTTTTACGTTTTTTTATGTATATGTCTCATCTAAACTCGTTTAGCTCATAATTTAGCCTTCACACATTACGCTTTTTAGAATACTGAAATTTAGTAGTCTTTACCATTTAGGCAACTACCCATTTTCCTTGGTGGAACTATGGTCAACCTCTCAAACCACATTTACATTGACAACGTCTCATCACTTGAAGCTCAATTGCATAAATATGCACGCCATTTGCATTCATTTTACTTACAAGTTTGTGAACAAAATAAACAGAGCGTATACGGTTTAATACAAAATATAAATAAATAATTTTATTTAGCGTTTAACAATTTAAAATTTCAAATAACTCGTATTCAAGTATATTGTTGTCATCGATTTCTCATTTTTGTAAGTCGAGCTTTTAAATAAAGAAATAAACACGATAAGACTAGATTCAATTCAAGATTCACAATCAATACATAGACATAGATGGCGTGCATCAATTAGAGAAAGAAATCTCTAGAAATGGATTAAAATAAAGCGTGTTGGCGTCAATTACCCCCAAAGATATTATATGATGTGCTATCTAGCCACCAAAGTCCAACTATGGAAAGGGAAAATGATGTCAATATTGAATTTTAATGCTTAACGTAAAAGTGACGTCCTCAACTGAAATTTTAATGAATTTTAAAAAAAATATATAAATTTTAATGAATTTCGTAAATTTGAATAGAATTCCTTACGATCCAGAAGAATCACATGAAAAATTGAGAAATTTAAGAAGAGAGTGTCGTGTGTATTTTTAAATTTGAAAATACATCCAAATCTTTTAAAATCTCTTTATAAATGAATCCATATAAATTCATAAGTTATTAAGGATACCTAGATTTTGAAGGATTTTATTGAAATTCATTAAAATTCCAATTAAGGATACCTAAATTTTAATGAATTTCAATAGAATTCATTAAAAATCTTAATTGAGAACTCCTGAATTTAGAATGACTTAAAATTTATTAAGATCTCAGTTGAGTTGAGGACGGCCCGTTAAATCCATAGTTATAAGAGTATTCATCAAATAAATATCAGTTTCACTTCCTATATCCCTACAATTTGTTCACGTTGCTTTGTTTTTAGTTAATTCTTACTTCGTGAGTGCTCACTGGGTAAACATTGGTCCATGTACAGTAACTCGTAAATCACACGAGAGAGATAAATCGCATTAGACAAGCCCGGTGCGACGGGCTCGTCGAGGAAGTGTTGACAGGGAATTCGAACTCGTGACCTTTGGTCTCCGTGTTCACTTGCTCCGCCAACTCGACCACCCCAGAGGGGTATGAATGTTTTCTTTTCATTTGATTGGGGACGGAGAAAAGAAGATTTGAGATTCCATGGCGGTGAGTTGGGTTCTATTATTACAAGCCACCAATGAAAACTTTACAAGCTAAGAAACTGCCCCACTCCACCCCCCAAAACGAATCAAATCTTTGACACTATGAAATACGTGGTTCACTTGAGCATTTAATATCCATTGAAACAAATTTTTAAGTATACATCATGAAGCCCAAGTTCTTGATTTCTTCCTTTCTCACTATCTGCCTCATTCTTTACATGGTTCAAGCCGTTCAAATGGTAAGAGTTTTATTTTTCATCTTCAAAAGCGAAAAGAAATAGCAAAAACAACCCTTCTTAATATTTTAAGCTTTTAATGAAATCTGTTGTCTTCCATGCATTTTAGGTCGACGTCAATGGGATTGAACAATCTCCTCTTCAAAAAATAGGTTAAAAATATTATTAATTACTATTTTTTCTCTTGAAAAGTCTGAAAGAATTTCCCTAATTCTTTCGCGCGTGCGTGTGATCAGATTGTGGGAAGGAATGCGGGAGGAGGTGCCAGCTATCGTCGAGGCCAAACCTCTGCCACCGAGCGTGTGGAACCTGCTGCAAGAGATGCAACTGTGTCCCACCAGGCACCGCCGGCAACCAGGATGTGTGTCCCTGCTACGCCAACATGACTACCCACGGCGGCCAGAAAAAGTGCCCTTAAAGCTTCGGTTCATTACTTGAAGTGCCACCGCTCATTAAAAAAAAAAAAGTTAATTATAATGAAGAATATAAAATTCGTGTGGTTGTTTTTATCTTTTTCCCTCTTTACATATGTATGATAAATGGCATGGGTAAAACTTTTTTAATGAAATGAATTCGATTTTATCCTTAATGATTCACGATAGATGATGTTATTCAACATGAATCAAGATAGAGTAACGTATTAACCTTTCAAAGCAACACAGACTATTTTCTTCATTAATTTAGTAATATGTGACTAAATTAAATGCCAATAACAAGAAAATATTTACTAGCATCAAGGGGTGACAATACATATATACTGTGACATAAATATTCGACTAAGCATGACTTATAAGTAAATGAATAATTTTAAAATAAATAATTTTCTATGTCGGCCATGTTGGAATTTGGAAATAAGATAATTTAATTACTTCTTTTGAAAGTAATATGTACCTAATTGTTAAATTAACTTAGAATCGTCCTAAATGTACAAGGATTTCCCCCTGTACAACAAGTGTCCCCTGGCACTCGTACAAGGGAAAATACCGAATTACCCATTAATTACTCGTTTTTACCATAAGTAAAAAGCTATATACATACATGTTTTGAAGCAATAAGTTACCTAAGATTATACACGAGGGAAATATATACACTATTTACATTCATTTCATTGAATAGCTATATTTCTTTGTTTATTTTTTAAAAAGATCAAGCTTTAAAATAACTTGTGTTCAAGTATATATTAATTTTTTATTTTGTGAAAAATGAAAATTGTACTTATGTCCTACCTTTGGTAAGAAAAAAAAATAAAGAAATTAATTCTACCCACACGAGAACGAGATCAAAAGCACGTTGAAAAAAAAAATTATTTAAGTAATTTTCAAGAACGTCGTTTTGTGTTATGCCCTTAAAGCTTCATCAATTGGCACTGCATTCCTGAAAATTGCCAACACTTGAAAACTCTAACGTGAGATAAGCATTAGCTTGGCTTACCATTTACGATAGGCTTTAATTTAAAAAAGGAAAAGGAAAAAAAAAAAAAAGAGAGAAGACAATGTGAATTGAATGTTTATATTTTATGTATAGATTTGCAGTTTGTGTTAAATAATATAAATACAACATCGACACAAACAAAAGAGAAATAGAATAATAACACAGAGATTACGATTTATTGATTCGCATTAATATTGAACATTGTGCAAGCAAACGTATATTATTACTATGCATGCATAATGTTGATCTCTACATATGATCAAAAGATCTCCTACGTCTATTCACTTAGGAACAATTAAATATTGCGCTTTCAAGAGAAATTTATGTGATGACGATGAAAGTTATAGTCAAGTCAGATATTCCTTGTCGAGCACCAGATCTTAGTTCCCTGAGGTGCAGGAGGCACGCTGTTGCAACGACCACAGCAAATCCCACGCAACCTCTTGCACACGTTTTGGCTTGAAGCCATCCGACATCTTGTGGCACATGCTGCTCCACAGTTTAAAACAATTAATCAATTTTATGAACTAAATTGTAATTGATGATTAAAGCATTTTGAAATGAAAGGTTGAGAGCGCATTAGGATAAAATTGAACTTGTTTTGATGTTACCTTAGTCTTAGGCGAGTTTAGATTTACCGTTTCGAAGTTGTTGTTCCCTTTACTAATGTTTTATCAATACATTTTTGACAGCTCAACATATTACTTAATAATGATCCTTGAAGATCATAGCAATTCTTTCCCTCGTTCTCCCATACTATTTTTCACATCATATACGTATTTGATATATTGTACAAAAACCGTACATCATAATATATATATAATATTTTAACTTTTTTTTCTTTCTATTTTTAGTCTTATTTAATACTATTCAGTTTAGTATATCGAACGTGCCATGAATATTTCAATAGGGCACTCCAAAATTTAGTCTCTTGTACGATTCCATTTTCATTGAGGTGACATTTCTATCAACTATAGACCGGTTATTATTTGTAGTTTGATTTGATTTATTCATTTTCAAACAAATTCCTTAAATGATTGGCCGGATGGTTGATAAAGTAACCTTCCTATTTATATAATTGATAGCATCAATTTTGATCTAAAGTTTCAATTCTTCTCATCTGGATAAAATTTGAAAGAAATAAGTATTTACTCGACTCTATCACCTGATTAATTCTTGTCTATGTCACAACCACTAAATTTTTATTTATTTATTAAGAAGCAAGTAATCTTTCTCATCTCATGTGAATCCAAACATTATTTAAGGATGATCCCTCTTTTGTCAACAATGTCTTTGTCATTTATAATAAAGAAAAACATTGCATCATACTATATCAGTCTTAAATTGTTGTTATGACTTATATAGTAGGTGCAATCTAATAAATAAGCATTAGAATTGTTGATGATAATCCTTTTAAATAAATTTATAAAGTCAAAATAAGTCAATTATTTTTATAAGAAAATAAGAGTTACTTATAAAATAATTATTTTATTTGAAAGTAACTCTAACTAATCTTAGTCGAACTCTAACCAAGATACTATCGACTAGAGTCGAATTTTTACTCTTTAATTGACAAAAAAAATATTTTAAAATTTTTATCTTTTCGTTTTTATACTTGATAGAAAGTATTTTTTACCTTCTTTTAAAGCTTGATTGGCCAAACATGCTAGTAAATATTGAACATGATCTTGACCACCATATTTTTCTCTAGCTATTGAAATGAGGTCAAGATTGTAATTTCACCCCAGTGAATAAAATCCGGAGACACGCAGCAGACACGACTCTCACGCCAAGCCGCATAAACAATAATCAAGCAATCATCGCAATCTCCAAATAATCAACGCGATTCTACTTTAATCGACGCTTATTTCAATACCCGTTTTCCTCGGTGTGTGTTATTCATCCGAATAAACTTAGCTCAGCTGACAGCCGTTTACATCAGCTCTACCACGTTCGGCTCGGACCCGTCCACTTCATCATACATGCATGGAAAGCAACGTACAGAGGTTACACGTCATCTCTGTTTCCTTGTCTAATTTTCTATCCAACGGGTGTGAGCCTCACAGAACAAGAGCCGTCGATCATAAGATGACGTCATTATTGACAGTTACAAAATTGTTTAATCGTTTTATTTATTCTCAATGCGATTATTCATTTTTCAAGCAGTGGCAGTTTCATCTTTCCCGTCTGTTAAGGAATGAGTTGGGAGAGCGATCTTCTGAAAATCTGCACTTTATACACACAGAAATACACGAATAGAGTGTGCATTTGCACTTTTCAGAGTCTGTTAGTGTATAATAATTAATTATGATATACAGTGTTCTTGATTCTTCTGGCAACTAAAGGATATGAATTGCCTTTTACTCTTTCATTATTACTCCAAAAATTTATACAGATGTCAATACTGATTATCCCCTCTCTCATTGTGTTTTTGATTTCTGTGGTGAAGAAATAAAGGTAATCTGAAGCTTTAAAATTGCGTATCGGTTTATGAGTTTTTTCATCAATTGTCTTTTTTTGAGCTCTTTTGGTTAAAGTCAGATACTTTTCTTGTTTCAGATTTCACTGAAAATGGGTATTTAGAATTTTTTTTTTTTTTTTTTTTTT
>CAIGRP010068870.1:23388-58739 GCA_903798385.1 Fraxinus cuspidata
TTTTTTTTTGAGTATTTTGAATGATATCTTGTGATCAATTTTCCAGGAATTTTATTACTATTTTTGACCTTTCTCTCTCTCACATTAATCTCCTGTGTTAGCTTTTCTTGTGAAATCCGTGCATTGTCCATCTCTCTCTGCGGATAGTCCTTTTATCAAGTGAAGAAGAACCTGATTCTCTGAACGTTACTTTACTTTTTACTCCTTTCTTTATCAAGAAACCTGCCATCTCTTTCTTCTTTACCAGTAGTAGTACTTCATCTTTAGTGCCCATAAACTAATATTTCTTATACTTCTTTATAAAATATGCAGGTTTATACTTCCCCCTTAAATATTCTGCCTTTTCAGATTTTCTCCACCTATTGTTCACAAAATTGCTGAAATTTCTTTTATTTTTTAAAGATTTTTTTTTTTTAGGTAAAGAGAGAAATTAAAGATCCGAATGCATTTATTGATTTAGGATTAGAAGAAATTTCGCCCTTTAAAGCAGCTTTCAAGTGAATCCCATGTGTCACTGTCTTTATTGTTATTTGTTATTATTAACCCAGAAGGTGCCAACACTGAGAACTAGAGGCCTCTGTGTAGGGGGGCATTATTATCCAGTCGGTTGTGTCGAGCATTTCTTGGTATGATTATCAAATTCCTATCTGGAAAACTATTCCAGAATTACTAAAAGACCCCTCATTTCATATTTTATTTGCGATTACTAAACAACAAAAAGCCATCAAGGGGGTTCTTGTCTCTATCTGTGTTATTCTTGTTTGTTGAAATGTTTGTTAGTGTTTGCGATTATTACTTTTCATATGCTACGTGTCTCAATGTATTCTTCTCTTTTATATCTTTTCTTCTTCTGGGCTGTTTTTTCGGGCGTCTGTTCAAATTATCTCCTTGAAGTATTCAGTTTTGAAGGTTCAGATTACAGGAAGTAAGGAATTTTAAGTAGAGAAAGAGTGTGAAATGGGTTCTGTTGGTTGTGAAGGAGAAGAAGAGTTTCAGCTCTGTACCAGTATTAGCAAGAAACACAAAATCCATGAAAAGGTAATTTAATTATTTATGACGAGCTTTTGAATGAAATCAATTAATATGTATTTGAACAAATTTACAATTTGTTTTCAAAATTTTGTTTCCTGCAGTTTCTTGATGAATGTGGTGTAGTTCCTCGAAAAGTACGGTCAGGTATATATTAGTCCATTACCACGTATTACTGTTGTAAAAATTATATATTTTAGATGCTTTGTTATCAATTGGAGATGTAGTTTTGTGTTAAATGGAAAAGATTGAACAGATCCCGCTGTTTGGATTGGGTTATGCGCAGAGGGTCTTCCCTGAAGTTCTCACCACTTTAATTTATACTATGCTTTGTTGTTGAGATTAGAAGTTTTATTTTCTTGCTTTTGTGGCTATGGAAGATTCTTTATGTTGCTTTTTCCTTTTCCTGAGGTATTAATGTACTCTGCACTGCACCTACCTAAAAACCTATTAATTATATGAATTTGAAATTTTGACGAGCGTTATTTTCTTTAGACGAGCCTTGAGTTTTGAACTCAGAAGAAAAGTGTTTATATCAAGTGAGAGTTATTTGTTTCAGATTATGTACTTTCTTAGCAGTCGGAGTTGATTCTAGAGCTCAGTTTTGCTACCTGGATCATGCATTTGGAATTGGATAACCAATTCCCATGGTCTGGTTATACAAGGATAACTTATTGAACCGCCCGATTCAGTTATTTACTTTGCCCTTTTAGGTTATTTTCAGTTCTGTTTTAGGAAATTTTTTCGGTATGCCTCTCAATGTAATCTCTTGGGCATCTATCCTTTTGCTTATACTTAGAAAATTCTCTGTTTACTTTTTCTTCGAATGCTGAATTATCAATTTTGACATTGGTGTATAAGCTTTGACAAAATGTGTATGACTTCTTACCAAATATTAATTGTCTGGCTAACATTATGATTTTTCATTTTGACTGTAGACGTATTTTAGGAGATAGATAGTCATTGCTCAAGAGTTCATAAGATGGTTTCAGATCATTGTATTTTTAAATGTTGCAGCCATAAAGAAGCGAGGCCATGAATCCATCTCTCTACCTCTGCCAAGTTCTAGGAAGCTGAATCACGTGTCTAGCGAAGTTGATTTGCGTAGAAAAGACGGTTTAAAGAAATCCAAACTGAAGATGGTAAGACAGGACGATATTAGAAACTTCAAACTATACCTTGTCTTTTTCACCCAAAAGGGAGTAAAGAAAATTGAGCAGTCTCTTATTCTTATTGATGGAATTGCTTTTTGCAGAAAGAGGAACTTGTCACCAAGGATGAGGAAGAAGTGGCAGAGACCTTGTATGCTTTGGCCAATATGGTCCCGGATGCTACAAAGAATAAGAAGCTGGGATTAGATGGTGAAACTTCAGAAGCGAAGTCTTCGTCCTTGCAGCAAGCAAAGAGTTCAGAACCTGCGCCCAAAGGTTTGTATTAGTGTGACTTTGTTGCCACATTGTTCTGTTTTACAACTTCATTTGCTTTTTTACATACTAATTGCCGCTGTGAACAGATGTTGCAATTTCAACACCTCCACAAGCGTCTAAGAAAGTTAGCACAAGAGTCACTGTGGAGGCTGCTTCTTTTTCACCAAATTTGACAGAGTCGACTGTACAAGTTGTCAAATTCCACTCTTCAGGTGATGCTACACAACCCAACTTGTTATTCAACAAGGAGTCATCCACCACTGATGCTTCTGGTGTTCGATTGGAGCCAAGTCTAATGCCCATGTGTGTAGCCAATCCTTTTCTCCCGTCACCCCTAATATCTTTATCGTCTCTTATTTTGTGATTTAGACTTGCGTTGACATATGACAGGCTAAAGATGCCAAATCTTGATGTGACTCCAAGTGGTGAATTGCCAAATACGATAGAACAGGTATGCTTTAAAAATTCAGGGTCGACCTGTGTCTCACTAGTAAGTAATGTATGATTAAGATGGTGGCTTGGTTGTTTTTCAGGTTGGAATACAAAATGCCACGCACCATACTTTCACAGCAAACAAAAGTAATGGTAAATTCTCAATTCAATGATCATTTTCACATATGAAGGCGTGAGTAGTGCTTGGAAGTGGATTTTGTTTATATCGTTTGCATGGGCATCCATTTCTATGTATTCACATAAGTTTTGGTTTTCCAACCTAGATTTATCTTTATGGACTGGCTTGTCTCCAACAGAAGCTCTGAGCTCCCAGACACAAGGATCTCACCCACAGTAATCTTTTCTTCCTGAAATTAATTTGAGCTTCTAACTTATCTGAAAGAATTCACGGTTCCCATGCCAATTAATTTCAGATCATCCAGTACCAAACTTCCTGCTTGGTTTGACCAGAAAAATTATGCCACTCGGCCTCGTTCCTGTGAAAATAGTGTTACTAATGAAAAGGTATTCAAGTTCTGTTTTAAGATATGACGATTGTTTAAGATTATAATCAATTCATACTTCTAAATGGAATATTTAACTGCACCTTCGTTAATAGTTGACGAGCCAGGATTCTCTAGTTCCTTTCGAGTTGAAGAAGTCATGGAAGAAATGCTGTGCCCATGTTTACATAACTCGACTCATTAAGGTCTTGCAACTATCAGAGAGAAAATACAGGTTACCGGAGAAGCCCACTCACTCATCACAGAATGAAGGTTTGAATTTAGGGCCTGACGTGAGCGTCGACAGTCAAACAAATGCAATAAATGGTTCAATCTGTGTTGCCTCTTTTAACAATATGGCACATTCTACTGCTGAGAAGAATTCAGAAGATATACAAAATGCCATTCTTTTGTATAAGAGGCTCCTTCAAGATCAGCAACATGGTTCTACGACATCTGGATTATGCACTGCGCAGAAACGGGTGGGTTTATTTTCAACACTATTGGGGTTGATTTTTTTCTCTTATTTTCTGAAAGTTTACTGGCTTTGCAGGATTCTGAATTCTTGTCATTGGCTGGTGGTGGTTGCGGTGTGGATTCCAGTGATAGAAACAACAGAACAGGTCGCAGTCATGAAGCTTTAAAACATTTTCATATTCCATACATGCAGCCGCAGAATCAATCAGCCATGCTTTTATCACTGCCCCATAACGGTTATTCCTCTACCTTTCCTAGTCATCCTTCAACTGCAGCGGCACAGCAGGTGACTTGCTTTGTACACTAAAACGCTTTCTTGTTTATTTTGCTTCCTGCTCTGATACACTTGATTTTGGATGCTAACTGATTGTTGGATCTTGTATTTAAAATTGCTAAAGTTTTATATCTAAAATGGTCCGGGGTGGATAGAGAATGAAAAAATGCACGCTACAGTTGCCTAGTACTTTGTTATGAATAACCTTCTAATTGATGACTATATAATGACAACGCATTATCTGTTTGATTTATTCATGCAGGTACAGCTACCTCCATACCTTAGCAACACACTTAGCGGCCCTTCACATGTAGATGGTACAGTTCCTGGAAGACAACAATTGGAGTCGGATGAGCAGCAGAAATGGATGGGTCAGTTTCCAGCTCAATACCATCCAGGTCTCCTCGCTCCTCATTTGCCCGACTGGCAAAATGGAGGAAGAGACTCAAGTTATTTGCTTAACTATGCTCAGGCACTCTTCCCACATTTCCATTCTTCACTCGACTCCAAGTATAAGGGAATTTCGCCACCACAGCAGCAGCAGATTATAGCCAGTAATTCATCTCTACCCCATTCAAATGTGAGAAGACATTATAATCGCTTACCTTCTGGCTTTGGAAGAAATGGAGCTGCATTTCACCCTGAAAGTTTACAACAACTGCAATTACTTTGCAATCAGCACCTTTAAAGTGGATCGAGTTTATGTACTGATCACTGAAGATCCTACGAATCGGGCGAACATGATGCCAGTGGCTGATCAAGATTAACAGGAGAACTTCGTTTGCTTGTTCAAATTTCATTCTTCTGATTCTCAAAATCAAGGAATGGTAAACATAATTTACCTTTTTCTTTCGAAGCTGTCTAATGGAACTCTTAGATTGAAAGGACATATTGTAACGAAGAACAAAAGTTAAAATTTTGTCTATCGTATTGTTTGGTCTGTGTGCAAACCGAGTATGTCCAGAATGCCTTGTATTGATTTCAGTATATGGATCAATCGAAATTTGAATTCCTATTTTTGAATGACTAGGGATCATAACTGGACAGTATTAAACCTCTATGTCTGCCCTAGTTGTTTGGTCTCTCCTTTTCGAGTGTAAGCTCTAGTTATTTTGTTTCTCCTTTTGTACTGTAATGCATGAGTTTTCAATGTAGACCTGGGGGGCAAATCTTGCACTCGCTAAGAAGTGAAAACTTGTGACTAGATCATCGAGATGGATGCAGGAAGAAGTGGCATTTGAAAGTGTACTTGAGTGGTACAGGGATAGAGATCAGCTCTTTATCACTCCAGCCTACAATTTTAGTTTATTTTATTTATTATTATTATGCATATTTGCTATGCAATATTAGATTGAACTAGACTATATTATGTAATATTTTAGTCTCTTTTTCTTTTTTTATAATGCCTAGTGCAATTTAATCTTCCTTACCAAACATGATATAAGCAGTTATCATATACTTTTATCAAATGGATGTACAAATTTCGGTCCACAAATCTAGTGAAAATTCCCAAGCATTCAATCAATACACAATCAATTTCTGGACATAAGAATACAAAACATCCTTGCACAAACGAAGTTATTGCAAATGTCATCGACAATGATCCTATAGCATCAGAACATACATTATGCAAATGAAAATAGAAGGCAAGAAGGGTCCTCAATTCGTAATAGTCCGCGACACAAATTTTACTCCTGCTTTTCCAATTCCCCCATTCTCTCTATGATTGCCTGAAAACAATGATGTCAAGATTTGTCAAGGCAATTTTTATTTTTTTTTACAATTTGTAAAAATAACAGAATTAAAGTTCTACTAAGAACTCAAGTGCATTCCATTTCAAATTGATCAACCTAAATATAAACCAAAGAAACCAGTGCAACATAATAAATGGATTACAATTTTTTACCTTCTTGCTAGTTTCTTGGAGTTCCCCGGCAAGTATGAACTCATCTAATATGAGGTATACCTTTAAAACAACAGAAAATCAATTACGATTATAATAGCATGCGGAAACGTGGACAAGCACATGATATTGACAGTATACTGGTTTGTTAAACAGGGATTTATAATAAAATCTAGTAGTTGGCATATAACGAGAATCTAGTTTGTACTGCAGCATCATTAAGAAGATTAGAAGGAACCACACACAATTAAAAAACGAAAACAACAAAGAGGGAGTTGGTTAATGAACTACATCAATGACTTCCAGTTAAATATATGAATATAAACAAGTACAAGAAAATTTAAAAAAGAAAGTGATTTTCGTGATTGAGAAAAATTTCCCTCAAAATCTACAAATAATTGGGAGGCACTTTACGTCCCAGCTAACTCAGTTGGTCCTACGATTTAGTCCATAGTGGCAAGCCCATTCGTCCTCTCCCGGTCAGGCCCTCTAGCTCAACCCCTATAATTAGAGGGTTAACTCTTTGTTTTTGAAACAATTTGATTATTGAATACCTACCACTTCTCTCTCTAATTTCTTGTCTCCCTTTCAAATTCTTCTCAATTTTCATAAATTGCTATTTGTGGATTTCATGTACGTGCTTTCTACATAAAGTTTCAGCTTGAACATTCAGTTCCTTGACTTCCAGACTACGTCACTGTTAAAACAATTTTGAAGCCTCGTTCATTTTTAAATGTCTCGTGCTTATCACATGACTTAACACAGTTAGTCTAACTTCAAAAACTTTGCATATAGATTTTTGGGAGAAAACACAGTTGTTGAATTTTATTTTTTTTCTTTCAAATCAGGAACTCCAAAGATATTTCTCCTAACTTATAAAATGTATCATGAAGGTGGTACAGATAATTAATTAATTAATTAATATCCAAGCTATTCATGACAACCATCAATAAACTCAAACCATACAAGATGTTTACATATAACATTTAAAGAGGAAGAGGACATTTTCCGGGGCAGATCTAAGATGAGGCTACGACCACTTTAGATAACCTGTAAACAGTGCGTAAAATTTAAGCCCCCGTTTGATGGCCATTATTTTGAGAAGAAAGAGTTTTGAATAGTGTGATTTTTTGGAGAATATATGGTTAAAATGTAGGATAAATTTTGGGTTTATGTGCAAAATATTATATTGTGTAAATATGTGGTTGAAAATGAGTGAGAATTAAAGAGTGTTGAAATAATGGTTGTAAAACAGAGGCTAAATTCAAACAAGATATGCACTACGGTAAGATGAAATCATCACATGATGAGTAATGGAAAAAAGAATTCCAATGTTATAATGCACTGAACTTAAGACTCAAAATGATCAATTTGAGTGGGTAAATTGGCGATGTAGTAACATCTGAAAATCAAAAGGACGTGCAAACCTTGTGAAAATTGAACACTAAATCCAGCTCGCACACATTGCTGAAGAAGTGGTCCAGTATCTCCACAAATAAGTGAATGCTCTCCAAATAAGCTAACTCATTATCTGTAATATCTACACACAGTGAGAAAAACAATCCAGCATATCGCCTATAGATAACCTTGTGGGTTCGAAACTGCAAAAAAAAAAAGGTGGTTAATTCTTTGATAAATTTTATGGAAGCATGTAACGAAAACCTGAAATAAATGATATACATGTAGCAATTTATGACAATAGTATAAATAGCTGCAATATGTGAAAATAGGATACCCAACAATGAGTCAAGAAACCTGATCGTGCAATCTGAATACAAGAAGAAAACATAACTTCTGTGCAAATCAATTCCTCATTCAAATCTAACAAATGTGTTAGAAAAGAGTAGAAAAGCTCTCATAACACATACATCTCCACAGAAACTCCCTCAAGTCAATAAAATCAAAACATAACAAATACACGCAAAAGCTAATAGCATGCATACTCAGGAAGGACCATAAAGTGAAAACTTACTACGATATCCCCTACGAAAATTACCATTTGCTTTACTATAGTCCTAGCTATTTTATCCAAGTCGCTGCCTTTACCCTTACTGAGTTACAATCCTGTTCGATCATGTTGCTCAATTCTGAAAAACTATCAGGTTTCTCTCTTCCTAAATGTAATACAAAGTAGCAGTCTAACAGACAGGTCAAGTTTCACACGGTATTCAGAAACAAGAACCTTAGCCGCATTTCACTAGGTCTTGGCTACATGACATAGAAAATAGACATAACTCCTGAGTGGACACCCTTTCCCTTTTGTTGATTTTTAATTTGACGTATCATAGATTCCGGCCAACAAATTACAAGCAATCAATGAGACTGCTATAAACACAAAACGTGAATTCAAGCTTCCCCCTCTGTTCATCACAACAACATACAATGCAGCAAAGTATCATGATCTCAGTGTATACTAATTATTTTGAATGTTGTGATACAAAATTATGAGCAGGAAGCTACTACAACTGATTAATTTTAAGATTTAATTAAACCTGGAAAAATAATAGCGCGGAAATTGATAAAAGAAACGATCGACCGCTCAAAATTAGAACTTTAATAAAGAAACCTAATAGTTTAGAAATGTAAACCTCCACAAAGTTGGTGAACTTGGGATCCCGATTTACAACCAATCGATGAACCTACATTACAAAACGAGAAAAATCAAAATCCAAGGAAAAAAAAAAATTAAAATACCCCAAAACTAAAAAAAAAAACTAAACAATACCTCGTATTCGACTTTGTGTTTCTCAGATTCCTCGAGGGGAATGTAATATTTTGCTAGTCGAGTTTTTCCTTGCCTGTTCTGCAACAGTATGAACCGGATCTACAATTTTCAAAACAAGGATAAAAAAACGAAATCGTTAAATGAAAATTTCAAGCAGTAAACGCGAAAGAACAGAATAAGCAAAAGGTTTACCATTTTGCCGAGATCGATTGAGCATAAAATTTCGCAAAATTGAAACCTCAGAACAATAACGAAAAAAATTTAGAAATCTGAAATTTACAGTTGAGAAGTCAAATATGAAAGGTCAAATGCAAATTAGACTTTTAGATTTAAATAGAAATAAGGCTGAGAACTTTTTCGGTTAAATTAGGCTGATATCCTTAACTTTTCACGTTGTCTGATTATGGGACATCAATCTTTAAGAATGAAGTTTTGAATCCTCATCTTATTTGGTCTAAGAATTTAGAAAATCACCAATTTAAATGCTAAAATCGCGCGTGACTTCAATTGAATTGAAGATAAATGTTAAGTGGTTTGACTTTTTTTATTTTTTTACCTTTAAAACTGTGAGTTATGTAAAAATCATGTGCAATTTTAACATTTATATTGATGACTTTTTGAGGATCCAATTTCATCAATTCAAAACGGTTGAGGATCCAAAATGTCACAATTGAAGGTTGGAGATCAGTCGTCACGCCATGTAAAATACTTGGGAGCCTAACCCTAATTTATCTCCATTTTAAAGGTCACGATAGGGCTCACGTACAAAAACTTGAAGCTCATACAAAAAAGAATTATATATTTCAATGACTAAACAATTCAAAATATTCGACCATAATGGCAAATGAGGGTCACACCAAAGAATCGAAAATCATAAGACATAACACGAGATCATTTCTTTTATTTTCTTTAAAGTCCTTGAAAAGTTACATTGAATTGACATTTAAAAAATCAAATTCTAAAACCAATTTCACATTATCTAACTGTTGTATTGTGATTTACTTACCTTGTAGTACAATATAGCGATTTGTGAAGTTTTTATAATGGCAAATGATGGTCACAATGTAACATCATAATGGCAAATGAGGGTCACAACGAAGAACTGAAAATCGTAACAACATAACACAAGATCATTTATTTTATTTTCTTTAAAGTTCTTGAAAAGTTACATTCTTGAATTGACATTAAAAAAATCAATTTCTGAAAACCAATTTCATATTTATCTAACCGTTGTATTGTGATTTATATACCTTGTAGTACAATATAGCGATTTATGAAGTTTTTATACAACCAAGTATGGATCATGAAATTGTCGATCTAATCTAAAACAGAAAAAAATGCCTTCAATTTAATTTGAATAAGGAAATAAATTATGCAATTGTTAAATGATTTAGAATAACAAACAAATTAATTATATAAAAAATTCAATTCATTATTCAATTTTCTATCTAATCTAGAATAGCAAAATCTTCGAATTGCTAACCAGTTTAAAATATAAAATAAATTATTAAATTCTTAATTTAATTTCATGGAGCAAACAAATTAAATAAATTTGTCGGTCTATTTAAAAAAGAAAAGAAAATATTAATTATTCAGTGTCAATATAATGGGGAATAAGAAGATTATTTAACTGCTAAATAATTTAATCAAGAATAGAAAAAGAATATTGTCAATTCAATCTATAACACAACAAATTACTATTGATCCAATTTAGAATAGAAAAAAATAAATAAAAAAATATTCAATCGCCGTCTTGATATAGTATGAACTTAAGCAAATGTCAATATATTCTTACACCTTAGCTTACTTATCGACGTATTATTGAATTGCCACAATAAGTTCAGGAAATTCAAGAATCTAATGGTCGGTTTATGATCGCATTATCGATAAATTTATTATATACTTTTATTTTATTAAATTTAGTCAAATTAAATTATGAAAAGTATGCATATATCTAGCGAAAAGTTGGACATAGTAAGAATTTAAATTAAACTTATGCATAATATTTTCTTAATTTAGAAATTACGACATTACATAATCAGCACGACCAGGTGCATCCACACACAGTGGCGTTAGGGTTCGGTAAGCCCACATACGGTCTGCAATCGGCGAGTGCCTTAGGCCCATGCCTTTGTTGGCAAGCTTCCCGGCACTCGGGACTAGGGTTGGCAATCCGCCCCGCCCCGCCTCGCCTCGCCTCGAATGGGACAAAAAAATCCGCCACGAACGGGTTGGCGGGGCGAGGCGAGGCTAGGCGGGATGCCCCGCCCCGCTATGAATAAAAAAAAAAATTAATAAACTATTTAAAAAAAAACTGAAAAAAAAAAAAATTTAAACGGGGCGGGATATGCGCCCCGCCCCGAACCCCGCCCGCCCCACCCCAACTAAGGGGGGCCCGTCCCGAACCCGCCCCGTTGCCATCTCTATNGGGCGGGATATGCGCCCCGAACCCGCCCCGCCCCGCCCCGACTAAGGCGGGGCGGGGCACCTCCGCCCCGAACCCATCCCGTTGCTATCTCTACTCGGGACTGACTTTGTTGCCATTCAAACAATCGTCAATTACCCATGGAAGTCCTTCGTAACAATCTTTAGCGTCAATTTCTTGGGTTGAAAACATGATAATGATGAACAAAATGCAATAAAAAGCTGTAGAAAATTTTGGACTTGCCATTCTTCTGAACAAACTTAAAGATCAATTTTCTAATCAAATATTTATAGTGATAGGGTTACACAAAATTCCTGAAATGTTATTGTAAAATTTGAAAATCTTGATAGGTTTTTATTGAATTCATAATCATAGCAGATTTTTCTTTTATTACTTTTGGTAAAGAAATAATTAGCATTTTGTATGTAATTTTGCCACAAGCATATTAAGAAAAAATATCATTGGAGCAAAATTTTTTAATTGAATAAAATTTTCAGGAACTACCAAAAATAGCAATTTCAAGACTCAGTTATAGACTGATGGGGGACCAAATTTAAAACATTAAAGATATAAAAATCAGATTTTTCAGTACCCTACTTTTATGTCAATTTCCATATTATGCATTTCTTGCATGATTTTGTTGATGTTAATTTATGCAATCTCTTTATGTTTCAGTTTTTGTTTTGAGTTTTGAATTTATTTTGAATTTTGTGTTTTGAGTGTCAATTTTGAGATTGTTGAAAATGTGTTCTTTTTGACATTTTGAAAAAATTGTTTTCAAAAATAAAAATAAAAAACCAGGCCCCCCCCCCCCTTCTCTCTCTCTCTCTCTCTCAACGAAGCCCACCGCGTGATTGAAAACATCCAAAACGTATTTTGAAAATTTTGATTTGATTATAATTGAAAACACTCAAAACGACAAATTTGTCGTTTTGAGTTTTCTTTAAAAATTTTTTAACTTGTTTTCAAAAACGCGTTTTCGAAAATAGGAAAGAGAACGCAAATTCACTATTTTGGAAAATCGAAAATAGAAAACGGCTTGAAAATGATAAAGAGAACAAACCCTAATTTTTCTGCATTTCCATTTTAAAAATCCGAAAGAATTTTTTTTTCTATTTTTTAGCACAAAGTTTGTCGAAGTTTTGGTTGATTGTATGGCCATTTTGGGAAAAAATATTGTGCAATACATTCGAAAAAGAGGAATCGACGCCTCATTATAGCGAGTTTTTCAAATTAACTCGAACGTAATTGTGTTTTTTTTATTCACTTATGAAGAATTAATATTTTGGTTGGGGAGGTTCTCGGTCAGTGATTGAACATTGACGATTTTGGGCTGAAAACAGCAAATTGCAAAAATACCAGCGTTGCATTTGCCAAGCCACGTATAACATCGTAATTCTCAGCAACCAAAGAGGGTAAGTTCGAGTTTGACCGAGTCAACTCATTGCCGTGGAACTTTGTCACTTCAGAACATGCCGGAGCCAGCTTATACTTTGGCCGGTAATTCTCTTCCATTCACATCACAAATAAAATGCAATTTCATTTCTTAAAATTGTAATAGTAGCATAAGAAACCGAATTGCACAACATGGATGGTTGTGAGGGGAATGGAGTAAAGAGGTATGGGTCATTGCATGCAGAAATAGAAAAAGAAAGAAAAAAGAAAAAGAATTGGTTTGAAAAATGAAATAATGACATGCTTACCTATGAGATTACACCTTATGAACAGTAATTGTTGTGAACAGTGAAAATTAACTTTCCTCTATTATAATTGTAGGGATTTGATTAAATGAAGTCAAACGTATCAAATACACAAATAAATTACATAGCAATGTTGTGGATACGGGAAAAGTACCCACAGCCAGACATAATACACACAAACAGGTGGGCTCCGATTGTTTTTGGCAATATTTAATTCACATGGGGCCTGACTCCCATGTGAGTAGAATTCAAATTCCTGTACAAATTTCGTTTTTTTCCCTGTACCTGCAGTTTTTTTCTAAATTGCAAAAGGGTTACAAGCTGGCATTGTACCAGAGATTTCTGAATGCTAACTACATATTTACTCAAATCTTAATCTCAATATATATATATATATATATATATATATTTAGTACCTCTTACTTTGCGAGATATTTTTTCCTCCATCGAAGAATCTCATATAAGGATAAATAAGTAATTTTAAATACAACATAATTATAAAGATCAAAAACATTTTCAGCACGGCCAAATGCATCCACACACTGACTCAGTTGGGTTCAGTAAACCCGGGGAGAATCTGCAATCGGCTTCCAATAAAATCCCATGCCTCTTTCGGCACGCGTCCCAGCACTTGGGATTGACCATGTTGCCAATCATACATTGATAGGTCGCCCATGGAATTCCTTCTTAACCATCTGCATTAATTTTCGGGATTGAGAAAACAATGCTGAGAAGAAAAATGAAGTAAAAAGTAGTGGAGAATTTTGGATTTGCATTTTTTCAAAACAAACTCAAAACTTTTTTACTTTACTGAAGAAATTTCTTGGAATGTAGTTCTTGTTGGAATTGGTTTAAAGAAATCAAAAATATGATTAAGTATACCTTTGAACAAGTAATTCGGTGTCAACTTTGACCAAATATTCGGATTTGATTTGATGGTCGAATTCGAGTAGATCGCCGTAGTATATTTAGAATCGCGAAACCAATTCCGGATGAATGAGAAATTGTGATCGAAAGTTGAAAAGAAAATAGAGGAAAAAGGGCTGAAAAGTGACTATCTCTGTCGCTCGCATATCGCCCGAGCGACAGCCTAACGACAGACATACGATAATGGTTCTATATTTATCAGCGAGAAGTTAGCGATAGATTAGCGACAGCAAGAATTGCTTCTGTTCGTAAGGTTGCGAGGTTTAGCTCGCAACACTTCGTCCACAACTCCTCATACTCTATAAATAGAACCATTGAGACACACCAATGATATGCAATCATAGCATAACACTCTGTGTATATATATATATATTAATTGCATAAAATTCTGGTTTTCTTCATTTTTGCATTAAGGAGTACATAAACCAAATTTTGGTATGTTGTTCTTGTGTGTTGAAGTGTTACTCACACAAGAAGAAGTCGTTGTATCTTGAGAGTTGATTATCATAAACCGTTGGCACTGTTGCGGGGCAAATTCGACTTAAGGACAAAGTGTTCAACACTTGTCTCGACTATACATTCATTTGACGTTATTCTTTTGAAGTTTCATTGTCGCTACTATCCCGAAATTCAAGCAGAAGTTTGATAAAGATCTTATGGGCATTTGTTTGTTACTCCATACACCATATCCATCCAACAATTCTATAGTTAAACGTTACACAATTTTTTCTAAACTATTACTCATTTGTTTGGAAATTACCAAGTTACGAAATCTATTACCCTATTTCCCTTCAATTGTTATTATAAAGTTTCGAATACCTTGTAAAAAAAAAATAGCGACTTGATTCAAAAAAATCCTTTAACAACCAATTGAGTTGGGGTAATGTGTAGGTAGTTAAAGGATTGTCGAATTTCAATTCAGTTGGACTGCCCATAAAAAAATGGGCCCACCAATTAAGCATGACGAATATCTCATATGTATTTAAATATTGGAAATCACAGTTTCAAACTCGACTTGCGTTGCTCTTTCTTAATCATGTCCGGTTCAAGTAGTCGAGTATATCAAACATACTTCTAACAGTAGTAATTGTTCCTCTAAAACAACGTCGACTACCATGGTGAAGATGCAAGATAAAGAAAATGAACATGGGCACATCCATTCGAGGGTTGGAACTGTGACAGCTGACTTAGAGGAGACAAAGCAAAGCCATCAATAGGCACGGGAAGAAAGCATGCAAATGGCAAGTTGCCTCTCTACTGTACAAGAAGAACTCGAAAGGACTAAAAGGGAGCTTCAAGAACTAATGCAACACGAAACAGATAAACGCTTGCTCGATTTAGAGATTGAAGAGCTCAAATTTGTGGAGTACTCAACAAATTTACAAGTTAAAAAAAATCAACTGATGAAAAAGTTGAGTTTCAGAAAAAGAAATATGTGAGATTTGCAAAATCCTCCATCTGTGGCTCAAATTTTAGTACCAGAACCAATTGATGATGCTGTGCTCCAAATCAAGAAGAAGAAGAAGAAGCAATTTATCCCACTTATTGGAAGGACTTTTTCAAGAATTAAAGGGAATTCTGAAGTTGCATCACCGTGAAAAATATATGCACAAGAACTCGTCTTTCTATATTTTCTTTAATTCAATTCTATGAAAGCCAATTTTCCTCCTATTTTCTATAGCAAAGAGAAACGAATTGATGTTTTTAATTTTGTTCATGAAATTCGTCACTCTTTTTTTCCTTCTAAGAAATACGAATAACTAATTGAATTCATAAACCACCTACTATAATAAATGTGGATGACTCTCTCATTTAAATGAGAAGGACATATGAAAATATGATTAAGCCCTGTTTGGACAAAAATCAAATTTTTAGTAGATTTTCATAAAAGTTGATGAAATATATGGTTGAAAAATTGGGAGGGCTTATGAAATATATTACTAAAATTAATTGTTAACTTTGACCTAAATTTTAATCAATTTTTGTAGTTGAAACAAACATGGGCTAAATCCTATCTTTAATTACCATTTTTGGTTGAAGTTTCACATCAATTTGTTCTTAGCGATTTGAGAGCGATCATGGATCTTCTACTACAAAATATGGGAGAAATTACATATGCTTAGCAAACATAGGAAAACTACTTCAAGAATGATATATGATGAAATTTTCATTCAATTTTATTTCCTTCATCGGTTAATTAAATATACATGAACTCCGCCTATGATCTTCGGTCCCAATTCGAGTATGTATGCAAAGGAGAGTTATAGTAGGTTCACACAGCATAAAACTTTTCTTACGACTCAAATCTTATACTATGGTGATGATCCTAGTTCCTAGGATGAAAAAGGATTCATGTAGGCACCAAATTTATTGAGCAAGATTTGTTTTTTGTAAACTATCAACTTTTTCATCTCCGAGAAATGAACGGACATAATCATCACATTGCCCAAATTGATATATACTTACAAAACTCACAGCATAACGTCAGACTTTCTTTCACTAAATAGGACACCATCCTGCGATGACTTGTTAAGGAACTCAATACAATCAGCAATGGCCTCATTATAATGCGAACTCGATGAGTAATAAGAGCTGCATGAAGTCTTTGGAGGGTCGGGCCTGTCGCATGATCTCCGCATCGCCACTACCGGAGCACTGCCTGACGGTCGAGAACTTCGGAGGGAAAAAATGACCCGCATTAAGATCTTGCGAAGACGATCGAAGATTTTCATGGCAGAAAAACCCTATTAATAATATTTCAGAATTATTTGTTCTTCACAACTTGTACTTATAAGTCATAATATCTACTTGCATAAACTAGAGATGAGGCCTATACAATCCTACCTATAAAATATGAAATTCTTGCGAAATATTCTCCGGGAAGTGTAATGCCATCATTTGTGTCGTATGGAGCTATGAAAAGAGTGGAATTTTTCGAAAATCTTGCGTTTATTATTCAATATGACAGAGGACTCAATGATCATATTCAGAAGATAAAAGATGGTGTCTCAGCCATGTGACCAAATCATTTACATAGGTTTCCTTTGTCCAAAACAAGTACATTTGTTTATTATTTTAAACTTCTCTCGTTGTCTTCAAGCATAAGAAATGTCTCAAAAACCTGTAACATTAGAACAATACAAAATTCTCAATATCAGGACCCCCACCCCCGGGGCGGAAAGATGTTCAGGCTATGAAAAATGTACCATTCAAGAACCAAAAAATGTAAACGAAAAAAGGAGAGAAAATATTATTTAAATTTACGAGCCTTAGCCCTTCTTGGTTTCGTTAAAAAAGCATAAAAATATAATTCAAAGTCAACAATTAATTTTAATCACACAATAATAAGATCCACAACTTTTATCTAAATTGTTATTTTTAGCAAAATCATACGATGACTTAGTCTGAAATGAAACCGAGAACTTACTGTTCTCTTGCAATAATATTTTTCTCATTTTTCTTGATGTAAGATGAGAATCTACTACAAAATCCTTTCAGTGTTTGAGCAAATACTTTACTTAAAATGAAATGAAATCAAAGAGACGATTTTTAAGCGGTTAGCATAATGCTCATTCAGCAATGAACTGCGCGGAACGAAGGAAAGAGTTCACATAACCTACTCTAAACTTACTTTGTTGTTGTCATATTAGGATAGATTTCATCTTTTGATTGATAAACAAATCAGTTAAAAAATAAGGACCCTGCTTGGTGTACGTGAGATTTTTGCCAGGGTTTTTACAAATACACACTTGACAGTTGAAAAGAAAAATGAAGAAGAAGAAGAAGAAGAACCTGCCATTCAGGGGCTGCGAAACTGCGCTTGGCAGTCTCCCCTGTACAACGGGCAAAATCCTTGCAATAAATGATACTTCCCTTTTAAGTCGAGTTAGTGTTGTCAACATTTCCATAGATGTATTCTTATGCTTCTAATTATCAATTACAGAATTCATTGTTCTTCTAAGATTGTTCGAGAGAAGACTGCTAGCATGTTCTGCATCGTTTGGGTATGATCGAGTAGGATTGCCTAGTGACTCGAACCCTTGGACGAGAAAGAGTATAATCATGACTCTCATTTCATAAGTACGATTGAGAAGTGCAATTTATGCGGAAGTGTCTTGTTAGTTAGGGGCATATACTTATGCTACTATATCTTTTACAAAGATTGTTTTAGAAGTCAAGAAGTGAAGAGACAAGGACCACCAAAATGTTCTTAAGATAGTTGAATAGTCTCATAGTTTGTAAAATTAAGGACTTATAAAAGTATTAGTTCAATGATGAGTGTCCAGCTTTGTCCAGTGAATCCATCTTCCAGAAATCATGAGTCCAAATGTAGACTTTGATGACATTTTTGGGGCTTAATGATATGTTCAGTGCTTGTTTGTTAATAACAATATGTTTAATCAAAAGGGTTTCTGGCACAATAATCACTGTCTCAGAGTAGCAACATTCTGCTCAACTTATGATTAATTCCACGTTGGCTTTGCTTGTTAGGATGAAAAATAAAAATGGAAAGAGAAGACCTCGAGTTAATCAACTCGAGGTTGGGATATGATATGGTCAAACCATATAGACTAGTCAAGTTCTTGTCTAAATAGAATCCAATAATCAAGATCGAGATCACTCTCTACATAAGTAATCAAAAAGAACCTTCATGAAGGAAAGAACAAAACAATCCTTCCGAAACCCAAATTCATTCACAATCTGTTTTCTGCCATTTTTTAGAGGTAGAAAATGAATTTTGTGACCGTTGGAGCACCAACTTCAAGAATAATGGGAGATGGAAATCAACAATTCCGGCAAAGTGGAGCCCTACAATGGTAGTATTTTTTTCTAAAAATGGAGAGAAAATGGGAAACAAACAGATAATATCTTGAGCATAATCTGCAAGGTCCGCAACTATAACCTTTCCGTCATTAATATTGTACGGTATTATACCGCACAACTTACTAAAGAAGGATTTTACTCATTTTGGACCAAAAAAATTTCAGAAGGTGTTTACAACAGAAACATACGAGATTAAACTCGACCTAACATACCAAAGAATGTGGCTACAGAATTTTACCCCTAACAAATTGATCTAAAGAAAGATCGTATATTACCAAATAGGGCAAAGAATCCCAATACAGGAATCAAGATGAAGACACCATACAAAATAATCAAGAAAAGATGAAGTTCACCTTCAGGACAAATAAAGAGAGAACCAAACTTCGAGAAATATAGATCATTTCAGAATATTAACAAAATCAATGCATAACTTAATGTTCAAAGTTATTCATATACTTATTCTTTGGTTCCGGTAGCAATTGAAACAACAAGAAGCAGAATTTTCATGAGATAATCATGTACGTAGCTCTTACAAAGGAAGTAATGATACGGTAAAAACAAGACCAGTGAACTAAAAAGAAAAATTGAGGTAGGTAAGACGGGTCATATGGTACCCATTCAAGCAACCCTCGAGATGCACAATCAAGGAGCAAACTTGTATGTGGACTCGTTTTCACTCCGAGCATGAAAGTGGGGCTCCCTCAAAAAGTTCGCCAAAACTATTCGACAATGTTGGTTCCTTGTCACAAAGCACTTTCAAATCTTGCTTTCTTTGAAATGTCTATCCTGAAATATTACTTATTTCGTGCAATGTTCACCTTGGTTGCAAGACGAAAGAGTTTCATCAATTGCAATATTGACCACCACATTGTAATTCATCACGGAGTTTTCTCGAGAATAACACACCAATTTGATTTGTCATAAAATCTGTCAACAATGACCGCACTTTTCACTCTAGACACTAACCTGCAGATAGTAATACAGAATAGAACATTAAATCAAAAGATGAAACTGTGCAAATGATATTGCTTTGCATAAGATTAAATGTTAAATTAATCAAAATGCTAACTAAAACAGTGCCTTAATATTACTTCTGAAAGACCATAACTATTAGCAAAAACCAAATTAAACCGGATATCCAACAATGATAGCTAACTGCATCATATTGCAAGTTGAGTCACTACTCTAATATATTTGACAATATGCATGCTGATCCGAAATAAAAAACCATAGCAACTAGCAAGCATTTATTAAAAATGAATAGATAATAGACAGCATTATTTAAACAAATTAAATTAAGAATAGAAAGCAATTATTTACCTTTCAAGTTCACCTTCACTGAAAACATGATAATATCTACTGTACACCACCGCGCCCTTCTTATCATCTTTCCTCGCCAGACCATTAGCTAAAGCACTGGCAGAAGCTCCACTCACTTCAGCTCGATGATAAGGTAAGTGCCAAGGAACAAAATATTCCTGCTGGGATGCACAGTCCTCTTCAGTTTTAGAAGCCAATGACTGATCTCCATGTCTAGAGTTCGATTGCATAATTTCAAGTGATGCAACATCTGAAGATTTGGCAGGAAAATCGTTTGACTGCTCCCCAGGTCCATTTTCCACGATTTCAGGGATGCTTTCTAGAGCGAATGTAGATGGTGCATTGCGAACTCGAGGGCTACCAGGACCTATCCACTCCTCTAAATACTTTTGAGTAAGTGGAGTCCATTTGTTAATCAATGATCTATCTTCTTGTTCCCTAGCCCAAACTGTAATTAGGACAAGGCCGCCTGTTTTAACAACACGAATTAATTCATCTACTGCTTTCCTCCTCCTGCTTTCTGTGCTCAGGTGATGTAACACAGCAATGGAAATTGCAGCATCGCTGTAACCAGTTCGGTAAGGAAGATTTACGGCATCAGCAACTAAAACTTCATGCCCTTTATCAGCAGATATTTTGACAAGAGGAGGACTAATATCACAACCAATGAAATAGCAATCGGGATTCAAGCCCAAGTATTTCCCATTTCCGCATCCTGCATCTAAGACGAGCGATCCTCTAGGCAAAGAGTTCAAGAACATTTGCACTTTGGGCCATTTTGCAAACCTAGTAGAACTAAAATGGGGAGCAATTGCATCATAAACGTGATGAACATACTTCTTCTCAATTTCCGGGGTCGAGTGAACTTCTGAGGATGGACATTTTTGCTCAGTCCTCACGGATAAAGATGGGAAAACTTGCAATTCTGCATCAGAAACAGGGGGACACAAACCAGAGGAATCATCTACCCCTACACCTTTCATACTACACAAACCTCTCGTATGATGATGGATGGCAGTAAATATGACGGTCGAGCAAGCCAAGAGTCCTTCAATGCAAAATGTTCTAGCTCTCGCAGAATCAAGGATCATACCATAATAACTGGCAAGATTCTATAGCAGGAATACCAAGAAAAAAAAAAATCAAATCAGCCAATACGCAAAACAACTAGAAAAATACGAAATGCAGCAAAAGAGCACGAAACACGACTAATTTAAAACAAAGAAAGTGCCGCTTGGAATTAAGATAATCTCTTCTATTTAATAATCAATAAAGCAAAATAAGAATAGATGCGTTTATCTTGAAAACAAAAACCCATAAAAGAGAAGTGGATGCAAATTACCTATGAATTCAGATCAGAGAGTCAATTCCTATCAGGGAACATATACAGATTATTTACAGTTATATATAAATAGCTCCCAACTAATTTCGTCGAAAGAGGGGGCATTGTGGGTGGGGGGGGGAGGCAAAAGAAGTTTCTTTAGTGCAATTTTTCATACATATTATGTACATAATCAAAAACTAATATTATGCAATAACATTAAACCTATATACAATACAGCTTAATCACAGCAAATAAATTTGAGCGAAAATTTAAATCAAGAAAATAAGATGTTATTTAAATCAGTACCAAATATTCGAATAATTGAGTTGCCTGGCCGGAGACTTTGCAGGTAATGGAGCTGCAACGGCTGTAAAGGAGGAATAGGTTATATGATTGCGTCTTTCCGGTGGGCTTTCTAAATTGATCCATTGGGCTTTTTGACCCGTGAATACTCTTAAAGTGGGCCATTGGTCTTTTAGCCCACTACTAGATCCATTTGCTGCAATGCTTTTTAATCATGGAAACACACAGTTGTCTAGTCCTCGAGCTAATTCATAATCATAACTCACGATTTATCGTACAATTGTCCCCTCCCATTTTTTTTCTTCCTTAACCTTTTCAATAGAAGAAGACCCACCATCAATAATTTTTTCTGTCCTTTCGAAAATGTTGGATCGACATAAAGTTCAATTCTCAATTTTCATTTTGCAACTATTAGTAATTTGCTTCAATTTCGGATTGGAATTTTTTGCAAATTAGAGGTTGTTCTCTTTGTGTTTTAGTTTTATATTTTGAGTTTTGAATTCATTTTGTGTTTTATGTTTTAGTATCCATTTTGAGATTGTTGAAAATGTGTTTTTTTTTTTTACATTTTGAAAAATTGTTTTAAAAACACCCAAAATGCGTTTTAAAATTTTTGACTTGATTTTAACTGAAAACACTAAAAATGACAAAATTGTCGTTTTAGGTTTTCTTTATAAATTTTCAACTTGTTTTCAAAAACGCGTTTTCGAAAATAGGAAAGAGAAAATGTTTTCACTGTTTTAAAAAATCGAAAACGACTTGAAAATGGTAAATAGAAGAGACCCTTATATTTTTTCGTCACCAGTGAGGGATTAGAAGGGGAAACTATGTAAAATAAATCATGTTAATATAAAAAGCATCAAGTGCATATACAAGACTGAATAATTCAGCTTTTAGTTTAGCCAACCCTAACTTAGTCACACAATTTGGTACCACAAGCCACTTTAGGGTAAAACAAAACAACCAAGTAAAAGGTGTATATCCTCTTTTACCTAGGATTCAATTGCTTTGTAAATAACTACAAAGCAAGGTAGAATGGCCCTTGGATTAAAAACATTTAATTCCTCAATATTCGAGTAAATTTCAGCACATCCTGCTACAGAATCGTAAGAGCGAGCAGGCGACATGCCAATTCCATCTTCTTCAAGTGTCGCATTGTTTACCACTTGCTTGACTCTTCCAGCTATAACACGACACACAAGCATTGCCCTTCGCATGTCCCCATGACCAAGGCAATCGTGGGCCCTCCCACTACTAGCAGTTGTGCGGATCCCACTCACCTTGTTTCCTTGAAAGCCATGTCGGATGATAGTGCACACTCCACAATCTGGAAAGGATCCACACAACCTAGTTGAGCCACGTGTGCCGAGCGAGCATGTGAGTGTTGCACAGTAAAACCTTAACAACTCGTTCCCATCTGCAGCACACCGAGGATTTTTCTTGGCGTTGCTATTTGCACGTATTTTAACTGCATCCCTACTGTCCTCGAAGAGTTGGATTGTTCGTTGAGTATTGTGTACTTTTAATATTCGTTCAATGTTGCAGATCGAGTTATCCTTCTTGAGCCAACTTGATGTGAAGATAATCTCTACTATGTTGCGGCTTGAATCTTCTCGACCGATTTCAGAAACTAAAAAGAACCAAATGAAAAATATAAATGCAAGAATTACTAAGTTCACGGTAGGAAAATGCTACTCTTAGAAACAAAATGTATACTAATTTTGCAATTATTTATTTGTATTGCAATTTCATGAATTTGAAACACATAGTCTAGGTTAATTCTTCGGTTAGACAATATTCACATCCTCTAGACAAATGCATTAAGAATCGACATTTGGATCTTCAGGTAGTTTGACATAAAAGAGATCGTGCTTTGTAGAAGGAAGACAAAATTACTACCAAAGCAATACGTAGGGGACCTAACTTAGTAGTAAGGCAATATGTTGGGGACCAAACTTACAACCGAAGCAATACATTAAGGACCGATACCAAAATTATCTGCATATCTTAGCTACGTCATACTGAAATGTAGTACATAAACAAGAACTATACAAATGATATGTACAATTCCCAGCTTATAATTTGATGGGACACAAAATAATGCATTATCGACCTAGACACGAAGTACGTAACCCTTCAAATTAGGACAAACAATACAATGAACATAAGTGTCCTACCGCAACTAGAATGATAAAACAAGTGGCACAAAAAGTCAAAAAACATTGGCCTTGTCGTATTTTTTAGCTAATTTATAATAATTTATACAATCATTGAAGAATTTGGGCTATACACGAAAAAAGACAGCAAAAGTAATTACTAAAATGTACCTGCGTGTCTAATGGCTTGATGATGTTCCAAGCTTTCAATTTTTTGGAAAACCTCTCCACATTCCGAGCAAGCACATATAGTTGTTCTTGGCAATGGATACCTGTAAAACAATAAATTGGTAGTCAACCATAAATTTCATCAACTTTTATTAAAATCTATTAAAAATCTGATTTTAATCTCCACAAAAAAAGACTTATTAGAATTTTTTTTTCTTTTAGGGCAACATTTTTATTTATCAAGAATTCGATCGTTATTAATAAAATCACGAGACAGCAAAGGTTTCATCGTAAAATTGTCGACAATAGAAAGAAAAGAGTTATACTAGGTTGACAATATGAAGCCTACTGATATATAAAAATTGTACACATCTTTGGTTTTTATGAAGATGTCTCCACGTTAAAGATCTAAATAATTAAGTTCGTCATTTCCTAACTTTTAATGAGGTCGTTCGATACCTAGTAGGATCAACAATGGAGTGACACTCATAACACCCAGAAAGCTTCCTGAATTGCATGCCTCTGGATGAGCCTGCTATATATGTTGCGCCACCACCACTTGATCTCACTGAACTAGAAATTGACCTTGAAGAGGAAGAATACCAATTGCTACTTTTCTTGCTCAAAAGCCACGTTTCTTGCCCCGGCGAGTTATCTGCCCTGTGAACGACCCTTGTGTTGCCATGAACAATATCTCCAAATGGACAGATAGAACTGCAGGATGAGCCCAACAAAGTTGCAGTGTTATTCTTTGAAGGATCGTGAATTTTTGAATCTTGGATTTGTTTGCAACTGAGCAAGTTCTTGATTTGGTTCCATGAAGAAGAAGACGACGTCTGATTATTCTTCTGGTGCCTTTTCTTCCTCTCGGACAGTTGTCTCTTGGCCACCGCCGCCGCCGGCTCCGGTGGGAAACTGAGGACTGCCATGAAAAGTAGAAGTGATAGAAAATGGAAGAGAAGTTCGATTACACTACAAATTCTCTTTGTCATGAAAGATGTGTACACAGAGAGATGCTCTTGAAATTTGCCAGGAATTTCGTTAATGGAGAGGGATCCGAGAAGAGTAGACAATATGTGGGGTGGGGTCACTAGGTTGGGGTGGGGTGGGGTGGGGGAGTGGATTTTCACTGTAATAAAGTTTATTTTTTAATTCCAATGTTGTGTAATTTATATTAACCCCATGATATGTTTGTCTTATTGAACAACTGTACATGATTTTACATAGTAGAATAATGTGAATGAGGGGGGGGGGGGGGGGGAGTGGATTTTCACTGTAATAAAGTTTATTTTTTAATTCCAATGTTGTGTAATTTATATTAACCCCATGATATGTTTGTCTTATTGAACAACTGTACATGATTTTACATAGTAGAATAATGTGAATGCAATAAGAACAAATAAAAGTTTTCTTGAATGTACTTAAGAATTCGGAGCAGTTCTATAAAATTCGGATCGGGTCGATCATCGATTTGCTCCGAAAATCATCTAATCTATAGAAAATCTCAACTTGCATCATTTTTTTGACCATGGTATGATGACCTGATCAAAATGAGAATTCAACGGTTCGACTCGAAAATCTTCTAACCTATAAAAAAATTCTCAACTTACATCATTTTTCTTGACTATGGTACGATGACCAAGTCAAAATGAGAATTAATCGAGTGGTCAATACTACTTGAGAGCTTTGGGCCCAAAATTAGATTGGAATGATTAAACAATACACGTGAAGAATTAAGACTGCTGAGTTTGATGTCTATACAAGTAACATGCATCACTATTCGCTCACTTGGAGTTATTCTTTTGTTCTTTCTCCTTTCTTTTTCCCTGGATAAAAGTGGGAATATAAGGAAGCTAAAAGTGATCAATGTCCTTTGTATCTTGAAGGCCCCTCTGCTAAAAAGATTGATTAAAGTGTCGTACTCGGATAAATAGAAGAATCACACTGTAAATGAAACTTCAGTCAACGGATATCGAGCATGAGACCCGTGCAATTAGGTAAAGTAGAAGATTAGTAGTAATAGTGATAATGACTCGTTATATAAGATGTGATAGTGAGTGTAAGTTTCGATAAATGCAACGTCACACCAAATTGCATCTTCTAATGTCTCCTCCTTCATCCTTTTGGTGTGTCAAATTTAAATTTGTAGCGATTATCATCATTCGAAGTAGAGCAACTCGACCAAATGCACTATCTTTCGAGAAGATAGTATGTTAAAATTTAGGCAACAATTCTAATAAAGTTGTATTTTTATTATTTTGAGAAGATCAATATTAAACTATGTTTACTACTTATCAAATATGCATTTAGTGTTTACTTGTCATCCTAATAGGTGTGGACCGAGTCATGTACTAAGAGTATAGCATGACTAAATGAGAGACAGAGATAGGTGTTGACGTTGGAATTTGTTTGAACAAATTTCAAACCACTTGAGATGTGAATAAAAATTTGATTGAGTGTTTTATTGACAAGGTATCAATAGTAATACATTTATCTCTTCTCCTCTTGAAAAAAATATTTGAAATATGAATATGTATGAGTGCTGTTTTTTGATGTGTCCCTTATCTCCTCCTCTTCCTCCCTTTTATAGGGAGGAACTATGCATGCATTCTTCATTTTCAGTCTTGTCAGCTACAATGTCGAGTTGAGAAGGTACGCTCTTTGTCACGTTTAAATTGGCTAAAGAGCTCAGCTTTGTCAGGTCATTATGAATTAATCTCATCTGTAGTCCCCAACAATTAATGAATTACTTAGGGAAGGAAGTTAAGACATCTTATTGGTGTGAATAGTGGGCGCTGATGTAAGACCCGCTGATGTCACTTACTTGTGGATGGTTTGTACAATGTGTAAAAAGGTTTTAATTATTATGCTTCCTTGGACCTCGATCAACTACATAACCGAGCTGACCTCATATACCTGAACTCGCATTAGTACAGACTTAGGTTACACATCAAACTGCATTTCGCCGACCTCGGAGGTTGCTCGTCAACAATAGGTATAACAAATCATTTCGACGTCAAATTCAAGGTGAATTCTACCTCAAGAATGCTAAAACTCATTTATTTAAATAAATTCACTTGTTAAAAATAAATGAATTTAAACAATATCTGTCGCATAGTAAACCACCACCACTTAACCCTTAATACACAACACAAGCAGTTGTCTAATGGTCCACTTAAGAATGGAATTCTGTTAACGTATTGCAGCAAACATTGACCTTAAAGATCAATTATTATCGATGACAATGACTGAAACATAATGAATTTCTCACATCACACGATAAAAATTGACTAAGATTAACAATAGATTTGAACATTTCACGACTGATTGATGGTATACAATATTAAACAATGTTGTTATATAATATTTTTTTCTAGTAACGTGATTAATATTGAATGCGTAAGTTGTCTACAAACTTTGAAAATGTTAAAAATTCTTTGATAAAGTCATAAAATCTTAAAAAAAAAAAAAGGAAAAAAGGTTATCTAAGTAGATATCATAGAGGAGGATCGTTTAACATAATTTTTGCTTCTTGTAAATGATCATTTTGGAGAAGTTAATTGAATTTTTGTTTTAAAACTAATTTTTAAAAAAACTTCTTATTTCGAAAATAATTTTACGCGAAACAATATTGAACTAGTTTTCTTTAAAAATTCTTCTAATTAGAAGGAACACTATCATAAAGTTAATCAAGCTAGTCTAAAAGAAACTTTTAAACTTCTCAAAAGCGACCCCAAACGGCCTTAAATCTATAGAAAATGATACGGGAAAAAAATTAATAGATTTGTACATGTAAAAAAGAAAAATTAATTTCTGGCACCCTAAAGGGCTAAAGCCCAAGCAGTAAAACGAGCTTGTGCCTTTGTTGCGAAGCCCAAACCTAAGCCCAACCCAATTCATAATATGTCCAATTCGGGCAATTTCAGATTGAAAAAAGGAAATTAAAATCTACTTAGGGTTTATGTTTGCCCCTAAACCCTTCATGCAAGCAAATTCAATCCAATTATTTGAGAACCCTCCTCAATAAAGATGGATTCATTAATATCAGATATGTCGATAAGCAAATCTGAAGGAATTACATGTAATGACCAAAACCGTAGAACCACCTGGGAGGGCTGCAGTGTCTTGCTTGACATCAATGATGGCGATCGAGTGCTTTTTGCTCGTCTCACTGCTGGCTCGTAAGTCATTATTCTCATTCACATGCAGGGCATACACATATACATGATACGTTTTTGAAAAAAATATTTGTTAATTTGCAGGAAAATAAAAATTGGAAACAAGAATTTCTCACTTCAGCCTTTGATTGGGTGTCCTTTTGGGTCTTCCTTTCAAGTGAAGGATGGTAAAGAAGGGCCAGTTTTATCCCGTGTTTTGATCTACTGAAGGTTTACTTTTCTGCTCAGTTTTGCCGGAAATTACAATTTTTTAGCTAATAAGTTGTTTTTACTGTCTTCTTGATCGGCTGTACACTGTTTCGTGGTTTTACTGCTTCAATAAATTGATTTCGTTCCATTGTGCATCTTTTACGTTATTTGTAGTATATACGAGTTTGTGCTATTATGTATCTACATACAGTGATCAAGCATTAATCTGAAGACTATTTTGAACTGGCAAAATGCAGTAAATAATCTACTCTCCAACTCGAGATGATCTAGTGTTAAACTGATATCAGAGGGGACAAAATATTTGAGCTGTTATGAACTCATTAGTCGTTAACTTTGTTGATGATTATTCAAGTCTTAATGAGCTGCTTGATTAATTGAGTGGAAGATTTCTTTATATTTTCTACCAATCCACTGTTCGTTTGATGCCTTTTTTTTTATTTTTAATTGCCAATATTACTTTTNATGTGTGAGCTAAAATGTTAAGTTCTGAAAGTAAGGGAAGATTTCTTCAATGACAATGACAACGACAAATCACATGAAAAAAATGAAAAGCAAGGGAGAGCAATTAGACTGAAGTACACGCGAAAGGCCCAAAGAAACTGAGCAGTTAAGAGATTGTGGAAGAGAGTTTCTTTCTTTTCATTTTTTTTTTTTAATTGTGCAATGAGTTTATATACTCTAGTTGTGTTGTTTCAAATTTTGTAGGTCCATTCTAAGACATCACTCATAGTTGCTCTCCTACTTCTTTTAAGCAATGAAATTTTCAATGCTGATATATTTGCTGAATCATCACTATTAGGTAATAATCTTCAAATCATGGAGGAGTCCAGAGATAACCGAATGTTGGTTGATAATAACAGTGCCCAGAGTCTCACTGGTGAAGATATAGATGAGATGCGAAGGTTAGATTTTCTTATATATATATATATATATAGCATCTGATTTCACATGACTTGGTAATATTGGATAGAAGATCATTAAAATCAATTTTGTGACTCTTGCATTGTTTTGACTCATAAAATCGTTTTCTTTGGACAGCCTCCGATTCTGTAGCACAACTATTATGCCTCCGCATGGGAAGAATTTATGAACAATTTAATTTATGAATAGATAGACATGATTGACGGATAAGTATATAGTACTTGTGGATTCATCTGGATATGCGGTTTGAAATGAAGTTTGACCATTTATATATAATTTATAAATTTTGCCAAACAAGGCTAGATCTATTACACAACCTATGTTAGAAT
This sequence comes from Fraxinus cuspidata, assembly GCA_903798385.1. Classification (NCBI taxonomy): domain Eukaryota; kingdom Viridiplantae; phylum Streptophyta; class Magnoliopsida; order Lamiales; family Oleaceae; genus Fraxinus; species Fraxinus cuspidata. The sequence continues at coordinate 52,944 of CAIGRP010068870.1, forward strand.
TTTAGGTATGCATCCTCATGTGAGCATCAATATGTCATGTCGTGGATACCGACTCTTCTTGGGCACCCCAAGACATGATTAGCTTATATATTATAAAACTACTCTCATCCAATTTAAAAGATTTCACCAATAAAAAGTCCGAACTAAAAAATATTTATTTTAATAAGACATTAAAGTATACCAATAACTGTATAATGTACAAATTTACAATTCTATAGAATTTAACGTGTCCCGACGTGTTGGTCTCCAAGTTTTTTGAAATTCACGTGTAATTGTATCCGTGGCAGTGCTTCTTAGGTTATGATTTAAGCTCTTCTTTGTTGAGGGTATTATTTACAATTTTTTACTCTGGCATTTGCTTGTTAATCAATATTCTTCCAAGTATTGCTCCTACCAATCGTATCTATCCTTATAGCATTTGATGGGGTTTTATGCAGAAAGGGAGCGTCTGGGGATGAAATAGTTAAAGCCCTCATTGCAAATAGTGCAACATTCGAGAAGAAAACAGCCTTTTCTCAGGTGCTCATGGCTTATATATATAAACGGTAAATTTATGTTGTAAAATGTATCTGATTATAAATCTCTCTGCAGGAAAAATATCTGCTTAAAAAGCAGAAGAAATATGCGCCAAGAGTACTTCTAAGACGTCCTTTTGCACGAAGGTCAGCTCTAAATCCTTAGTCCTTGTGGTGAGTTCGGTTAGGCATCATGTTTGTAATAACAGTAATGAAATTATAATATCTTAAGGAACTATTATATTGTAATACTAATGAAATTGCTTTAATTGATTTGAGCTTTCGGTAAATTTTTACATGTTTTGTATGTTAATGTGCATAAATAGTTGGCGTCCATTTTAATACCTAATATTGAAAGCCAGCCCGAGTTTCAATCAGTAGTCAGGATTTTCTCATTCATCCTTGTTAGTTTTTGCTCTTAATGTTTGGCAGCTGACTTGGAACTCTGCTATAGATGTGACTGCCTACTGGGTGCCAGAAAACAAGATTAACAAGTTCTGTTACCGATCATTTTCTGCATCATACAATTTAAACTAGTATCTGTATGTAGTTGTCCTCTGCTATAAGGCTCGTGTCAAAATCCTTTTTTAAGATTATCAGAAGTGGTGATTGTTTGTTAATGTTCTCCTGAAGTGGCTACTTTCAGTTTGTACACGTTTGGAGCTCACATGTGGAGTCTAGCACCTGGTCTACTTGGTCTTAAAGAATGTGATTGACATGATAAGTAATTTAAAGAGCTTAATTTAAAATGAGGTTCTGAGGTTATTGACATGCTGCGCAACCAGAGGTTTTAGGATATTTGAGCTCTAAAATTCTTGTCATCCTTCTTATCTTAACTAAAGCCTGATTTAGTTTGGATCATGCAAAGTATTCTAGTATTCAAATGATCAACATGTGAAAGAAATCAAAGAATCATTAAGAATAGTTATATTTGTGTAGACAAAATTTAGTAATCATCTGAAAAAGTCAATTTTTTAATGTACAGATGTGAAAGAATGTAGGACTCACCTCTCTGATGATTTTTTTTTTTTGGCTAAATTTGGACTTTTTAAATCTTCTTTAGCAATAGTTTTTTTTATTAATCAGTTTTGCAAGTTGTTCAAACACTACTAGCTATTTTGGAGGTGCTTTTCAAATCTAATGGCTTCACTTCATGATTCCCAATGGTAATATATTGCATCCTTTTCTGTTCAGCATATGCGAGGCATACTTCAAAAAGCATGCTGAGAGAATTGGGTAAGTATTACATCACTTGTTAACTTCAACTGTTCCAAAGACGAGTGTTAAGATAATCTTATTTTCTGTTTTCAGCAATATATAGGTGGCAGCTTTTCGTTCTTTTTTCTTTTATTCCCAGGGCTGACGGAGTGAGAAACTGGGAACTTGTAACCAATTTTGAATCTGTCATGTTATGACAATTTTCATGCTAAAATCTAGTACTCCGACCGAAAAAGCATTGCACCTTGTTCTTGCAGCTTATGTGAGGCCTTTTTTATTTTAAGCGGGCATTCTATTAAACAATCCTCGATTATGACTAATTGGTCATTTCTTCTATCTCTGTCCTAATTCAAATAAATTATAACTGAGTCATGCATTTTAATGTTGCATCGCAATTATGACACTTGCATCACCATGGGAATTATAAAATTGTCCGCCATTCAAAAGGAGGAGTTATGTTAACAATTGTTTATTCAAACATTACTTAGGATTCATCCAACTTTTCTTGAAAAAACCTTTTTCACATTACAGTAATCTCTAATTATGCCGTGCGAAATGACATGATTGGACTTGTCAATTAAAAGGTCTAACTTTTAATTTACTTAATTGCCAGGTTTTTGCGTGTGGACACATTATCCATTCTGCTTTCTTTGGCTAATGTTAGTGCATATTCAGATGTACTTGTAGTTGATATGCTTGATGGTATTGTTACTGGTGCTGTGGCAGAACGCTTGGGAGGTATCTGATTTTTTTAGTTCATAGAAAATTTGGTCCTTGAAAATCTCAGTTGAACTTTAACAGCTGTCTGAAAAAACCGGGGACCGTCTCAAAGACAAATTCGTAAAATTTCAAATACAGACCAGAAGCACTGAACTACTTGTGTACGCAGCATATTGTTGATTATGTGACTTGTGTGTTCCGATTTAACCATGTATTTCACTTGTTGCCACCAACTGGAATATTTGGAGGAACTTAGAGCATCTCTTAGAGACTTTATTTCTAAAGAACATCTTTTGTAGTTTAAAAAGCATCTATAAATTTAGAGAGTAAAATTTTCTAAATACTCCAATAGCCTCTTTATCTTTAACACTTAATTTTATGACTTCAAATAGTTATTTATTATTTTTCTGTATCTTTTATTTTCACTAGCTTCCCTCCAAAGTATTATATTATTTCCCTCCATTTTCTTTGTATATATTATTTAATTGGATCAATATATGGAGTATTGAAAATTGAAATATTTTCAATACATTTAATTATACATAGTGAATTTGGTTCTTCAAATTTGGAGAGCCAAACCTGCCCACTATTTTAAAATGTTAATTGGAAGAGTCTTTTGGAATATAATTTTAAGTGTCGATTCTTTAAAATAGAGAACATTTCACTTTTAAACAGCCTCTTGGAGATGCTCTTATTTGGATAATCATGTTAACATTATATGTTATTAATTTAAAGTTTAATACCTGTTGTGAAGACAAATGAGACAAGCAATGTATTCTAAGGTTTTTTTTTTATTAAGATATACGTTGAAAGTTTCTAATATACTGGTAATGTTTTGAAACACAACTTGTGTCCTTGTCATGTTCTGTGCTTAATAGGTACTGGTTATGTGTGCAATACATATTGCGGAGTCACTCCATATCCAGTTAATATTGTACAGATGTTCAATTTCAATAATGACATGTGCCAAAGGTACATTTTCTTGTAGCCTGGAAAATCAACTCCATCTGTTTTATTTCTGAGTCATGTAATGCTATTTTGGGTTTAAGTTCCTATTGAAAATTATGACATTCAATCTTCCCTGAGTCTAGGATTGTGCACTCTTCAGTAGCTGAACTGCGTTCCTATGAAAATGGAACTTCACCATCAAATGATCAACTTGAAGATGCCAGTAATATAAGAAGCCAACAAAATGTGGGCAGCAGTTTAGCATTCTATTTTATCACCTTCTCTCTATTAAGTACGCCGTGATGATTTGCTTTATGCACAGGAACAAATCTTATCTCCTTCGGCTCGAAATGCTGTCAGCATGGAAGAAAATGAAGATGGGAATATGGAAATCATGACTGATGTTGCTGCTTCTCCAAAGGTTAACAAAGGTACAAAGGCTGGTCGGAAAGCACCAGTCGAGGCCATTAAGTTATGGAAGGAAAATGGATTTTCCAGGTTGAATGCAGTCGCAAATCATTTTCTTGGGACACTCACTTTATGATCTTAAGGTTCTGACTTCTACTTTTTCCCCTTTTTTTTGGTTCCTTTTTTTATTTTTTTTGTGTTCAGTTTGATTATCGCTGCTCCAAACCTGGATCCATGGGGTATTGTAAAAGAAGTCCTTCCACTTCTATCCTATTCTGCATCATTTGCTATTTACCATCAGTATCTTCAGGTAATTGCTTTAGTAAGTTTGTAATGTGCATTATGTCCTTTCAACAAATATATATGTGCTATTGCGCTCTTTCACTTTGTCATTTACACTGCACCAGAAATTTCTTAAAATGTAGGCATAAGATTCTTCTAATTGGATGATTTATAAATATTTTTTATGTCTCTATGCTTGCTTTTTCGAATCTAATTTCTAGATGAGGATTGTTTCTCCCTACCACATTTCTTGTTGGGAACAGATACTGTTGGATAAAAAATGGATTGGGGTGGCAGTGTACGAGCTCAATGATCATTAAGTACTCTAAACATATAAGCTCATAAGGGGATAGAACTGAAAAGAGTTGTCTCTTTGGTTAAGAGTTGACTTTATCTTCTGTTTCGAAAATTTATTATCTTTATGATCTATTCTTTGTTAACCATGAAACTTTGAACATGATTTTTTTGGGTTGTCTTATTTCTTTGATGAACGTAATTAAACATCTATTTCCTGATTATGGAAGTATTTTTTGATCATCAGCGAGAAAATGAACAAGTAGTATTTAATTGGTTACTGGTTCTCATTATGCTGGTTTTTTTAGGGCGCGTGTATGATTTTTGTATGGGGTGCGGAGGAGTGGGGAGCTTGAGACTTAGAAAATACATACAACAGGACTGAAATAACTCTTTTCTTGCAGCCTCTATCCACATGCATGAACGATCTACAGGGAGAGAAAATGGCCATAGGCTTGCAAATTTCTGAGCCTTGGCTACGTGAATATCAGGTTAACTCTATTTTCTTGTGTGTCTGAAAAGCTAGTTCTGGGATTTTTGTTAGGGGGTGGGCTTTATTTATACAAACTCCTTTGAGGCCTCCCAGATTCCAACGGGGCATGTCAAACTTCACAACTAAAACTATTTCAGATTCAGTTCATATTGTGCCCATTAAAAATTTAAAGTCATATATTCGGGGTGCTTCTTTTTTGGTTTACACTGATATAATTTTGTTCGAATTTTCCTTGTTGAATCAAGTGTCCTTCAGAAGTTACTAATGTTTCTGAAAAACACTCAGGTTCTTCCATCAAGAACTCATCCACACATGCAGATGAGTGCAACTGGGGGCTGTATACTAAGTGGCACTCGGATAAGCGGCAGTGATCAGACCCAAACAATGTAACTTTTTCCAGTCTTGGCTCACTGAGTTTTGACCAGATGGTATCCTAAGCATCCCTTTGTAACAACAGTGTATAATTTTTTTGAAAAAAAAATTTGTAACAAGTTTTAGAAGTTACTATTTGAACTTTTAATTGTGTAAACTTTATTTATTTATTTATTTTTGGGACGTTAATTATAACAAGAATGAATCTATTCTTTATAAGAAGTAATGAATTTATGGCCCATGCATCAACAGCCACACGCACTCTCCTGCGTTGCTTATCCCCTCCGTGCAATATCCGGTTACCTTCCATCCATGNTTATTTATTTATTTATTTTTGGGACGTTAATTATAACAAGAATGAATCTATTCTTTATAAGAAGTAATGAATTTATGGCCCATGCATCAACAGCCACACGCACTCTCCTGCGTTGCTTATCCCCTCCGTGCAATATCCGGTTACCTTCCATCCATGTCGCCCACAACTGCATGCAAAACTTCTCAAAATCCAATGTAGATTGGCTAAAGAAAATAGCAGGTGTTGACCTC
>CAIGRP010068874.1:0-12004 GCA_903798385.1 Fraxinus cuspidata
CAATTGGGTGAGATTCTCAAATATTCAATCAAAGTGGTCAACATTCATTTACGTTTTGTTGGTTATTTTGATTCGTTATTTTCGAATCAAATCCAAAACTTTGATTATTCTGGCTATATTAGGTTCGATTTCAATCTAATCGTGGGTTTCGTAGTTCTTCGCTATGTGGGTTCACATCAAATTTGGAACTTATCGAACTTGCTACAGAGCTGCTTGGCCTACTCCAAGAAAGATATCATCTTCCTGTCCTTTGGCTAGAAAGGTGTCTTAGATTTGGTTTAAAATGAGCTGAGAGTCACAACAAACATTTATTCGAGTTAATCCTATTTCTTTTGTTAAGTTTAGTCCGGCAATGAGTTCTTCATATTCTGCCTTATTGTTAGTTTCCTTAAATTCACAACTGACTACCTATTGACGTTACTTGATCCATCTACCTAGAGAAGCCTTTGTGCATATCATTGGTCCATCCATCAAGCAAAGGAGTTCCTTTGGGTTAGAACCTAAGAGTTGAGAGTGAAATAGACAGTGAAATCTGCAATTACCTAACATTTTAAGGTTGTACGGGGTGCACAAGAAATATCATATTAGTGGAAAAGATATCAAGACAACTACTGAATGGCTCTGGACATAAGGCCTTAGGTTTGAGCTGCACAAACTAGTGACAAAGCTAATTTATCCAATTGGCTCTAGCGGGTCTCTGCATCCAATAATTCATTGCCGACACAATAAATGGGAAGTTGTTTTCCTTCATCTTCATGAATCAGGACCCCACTGACAGTCGTCTACGATACCGTCAGTACATGTAGAGCAATTTTTCTGTCATTTTGTTTTGACAAGAGTGGAGGTAAAGTTAAGTGTTGTTGAGTTTTTGAAGCGTTTCTTCACATGTCGAAATCAATTTGAAAGTTTTTTTTTCCTCAATATGTTGTAGAACTTTTGGAACTTTTCAAAAGATTGAGAAATAAACTTGTTAAGAGTTGCAAGTCCTTATATTTTGCCTTTGAACTTCCTTGATGCAAATTGGAAATGGAATGTTAATGATCGGTCAAATTTGATCCGAGTTAGCCTCGATCTTCCGCTGGATTACCAGGTAACCCAGGAAGTTGCCAGAAGATACTCTGAATGAACACTTGGATGGATAGAATTTCATGTTGTACTTCTTCAGAATCTCAAATGATTGCCTAAAGTGGTCTATATGTGCTATGCAATCAGGGACTTCACCAATATATCATCAATGTAGACTTCCATAGAATTTCCAAGTTGATTGTAATTAACTAATCGTTGATATGTTGCTCCAGCATTCTTAAGTCCAAACAAGTCCATCATTCTGTTATGAAAGTAGTTTTCCCTTGGTCACTAGGTGCATCAGAATCTGATTGTAACCGAAAAATGCGTCCATGAAGCCAAGAAATTCGTATACAGTTGTCACGTCAACCATCATGTTGATATATAGCAGAGGAAAGTTGTCCTATAGATAAGACTTATACGAAAATGTGAAGTTTAAGTAGACTCTCCACTTACTGTTCTTCTTTTTCACCACCACAACATTAGCGAGCCTATCTAGGTAGTGACTTGTCGTATGGAGCTAGCTTCTATAAGTTTCTACAACTCTTCATTGATGATGTGGTTATGTTTTGGTGCGACTCTTCTTCGCTTTTGGTTGACCAGAATATATTTAAGATCAATATTTAACTTATGTATCGATAACTCTAGGTCAAAATTGATCATGTTCGTATGAGACCAGCAAAGTAATCATGGTATTCCATGAGAAACTTGATGAGGAGTTGTATGGTCTCTAGTTCCAGCTTTACTCTTACTTGAGTTTTATGTTTTGAAAAGTCAATGTGGATCTGGACTTCATCTAGCTCTTTCATATATGGATAGTCTGGCATTGTGGGCTGGTGTTGCTATAATTGCTATAAAGGGCTTCAGCTAGAGCTGAGAGAATTCTGGTAGCAATCTTTGGAATCCCTTTGGTAGCCAAGAATCTCCTTATTCCCAACTTGGTAGGAAAACAAATTACTTGGTGAAATGTCAATGGTATAGTCCTCATTTTATGGATCTATGGCCTTTCCAAGATAGTGTTATATGCTGATGGGCAATCTATCACAAGGAATCGTGTGTGGAGGTTAACTCTTTCTGCATAAACAAGTAGCACGATCTCATCCAAAGTATTCTTTTGTTCACCGTTGAAATCGATTAGCATTGTCATCCGATGTGTGATATTTTCTGCTGAAATTCCCATAGACATAATGGTTTCCAAGAGAAGTATGTTGGTACTGCTCCAATGTTTATCAAGATACGCTTGATCAGGTAGTAGCGATGTTCAGCAATATAACCAGTGCGTTATGGTGTAGATTGAGTAGTTCTGTAGCTTCTGAGGTTGTAAAGCTAATGGCTTGTGGTGCGTCTGGCTCACTTACTTGGTTTAGATTCCGGCAATGATAAGTTGCTCGATGAGCATGTCTTCGTACTGATGTCCTTGTTATCCTACTGACTTCTAACCCGTCGGTGATGTTCTCTTTCCCTTTTTCGATCAAAAGGTGTGTGAGATGTCCCTATTTTAATAGCTCTACCATTTCCAACCTTAGTGCAATGCTATCATCTGTTTGGTAGTCATAGTCTACATGAAACTTGCACAACTTACTCTTGTCACGTTGATAACTAGAACTTCTCATCTTTCTGGGCCAATTTATTGCATTACATATTCACTTGAGCATTGCAATTAGTTCTACTAGCCTGATAGAGATAAAGTCGTCTGGGTAGTTCTCTATGCTTATTATCCTTTCTATCTGGGGAAGAATAAGTACTTACAAACCATTTATCTGCTATGTTTTGCTGTCATAGCTATTCTATTAGGACTGGCATCTTCCCCTTCCCATTTAATTTGAGCCCGAGCTTTAGCCAAGACATCCTCCGTTATACTAAATGGATACTTAGTCAGTTCCTTGTATAGATCAATGTTGAGAAGGAGCCCTTTTTGGAAAGCAAATATCGTAGTTTGTTGGTTATAGCTAGGAATGAAAATTTTCTCTCGGTTGAATCGTCCAACAAATTCGTAAAGTAATTCATTTTTCCTCTGCAATATATGATAGAAGTCATCGGGCCACTTCTCGAGCTTTTTGTTGGTTGCAAACTGTTCAAAAAAGGTATTAGTTAGTTGTATAAACAATAAAATAGAATTATTATGAAGGTTTGTATACCACTGTAGGGCTTGCCCACAACCCTTACAATGTAAGCTTTGCGGAGGTATATCGATATAGCGATGGTAAACACTCTTTATCTATATTGAGCTATATGATTGTCCAGATCAACGGTCCAATCGTAAAGCTTTATATTAGGAAAATTAAACTTTTTAGACATTCTCACTGGGGCAATTTTGTCAACAAATGGAGAATTGGCGAAACAATTAGCCCCACTCTTTTTGATTGGTGCAGGTACTTCAGGGACACATTAAACCATGGCTTTTATCGTTGTTAGCTTTCGAGCGAACTTTGGATCCTGTCCATTAATAGGCTATGGTTGTGCATCTTTCGACCTTCCATTCAGTGGTGTAGCGATTGGAAATTTGAACCAATGGTCCTAAGTCCATTCTGGTAGAGTGAAGGTGTCGGCCTAAATGGAGTTTGGGAATGGGACGGACGTACCAAAGTCAGATCAGATGCCAATAATTCTACCCTTTCTTGGAGTTCTTGATTCTCCATACGCACATCGGCATTCTTTGCTCCAATTTTTGTGAACTATACTTCATTAGCTTCTTGAGTTGTACTAGTTGTGTAGTCACCGTACTAGGCGAAGTGATAAGTTGATAGTGTGTAGAGACAAGAAGAACGGTACTTGGCTTAACTAATTGGGCCTATTGGACAGTGATCGGTAAATTGGTGATTGGATAGAGGGACGGGCCAGTGAGGCAGTGGTTGGCAGAACAATGGTGTGACTTAGCTGTCTCCTTGTTGCCTTATTGTTTCTACCTCTTAACAAATCATCTATTTCGTTTCTTGACAAATCGCTTTATCCAAAGCATAGTCAGTAAAGCCATCTCTACGATGGATTTCAAAGTTCTAGAGCTCCGTTCGATAGAATGATTGCTAGGGCACCAGAGTGAGCGCCAATTGTATATGGTAGAATCTACAATTGAAGATATCGGTTCGATTGGACCACTTGAAATCGTGCGAAATCTAGGAAAAGTAATACAAGAAAGAAAGACTACTAAAGATCTTAAGCGAACACCGGTGTGGTGTCGTCCAAAGACCCTTTGACAGTCAAGTCAATAAAGCTTGTCTAAAGTTGTATGAATGCAAACAAGAGTTTGACTAGCCATAGAACTATAGGAGTGGGATAACTACCTAGACGGTAATGGCGAGGATTCTCCGAGGTTTTGTAAATTGGAGCTAAATCTAATCGGATCTATTAGGTTGAAATATCCAAACCGTTTATAGAAAACTCCCACTTGACTTGGTGAAGTCATAGCGTGGTTATCGTGAATGCTTGAAGATAGAATATCGAAGGTTTTGAATTGACCCATGGGTCTTGGACCGTATCTCGGATCGGTAGGCATAACGAGTTGGGCCAAAGGTGGCGCAGTTGTTAAGTGGACCATCTATGGACCTCGTTTTATCACTTAGGTCGCTTGGGCTAGTGAAATAGTTTTTACCACTGCAATATGGGTCTTTAATTTAATTTTCAAAAAAGATAAAATTTGATAATTTATTATCGCTCAATTCTTAAATGAAAATTTTAAACTAAAATAAACATTAATTTATTAATGTGTGATTTATGTTTATGCTTTTTAAAAATATATTTTTTTAAAAAAAATTTGAAAAAGAAGAAACTCCAAAAATTATTTTTGTTGCACCATTTCTGTTTTTTAACTTTTTGTATAATTGTATATAAAAGAAGAAGAAGAAGCTCAAAATTAAACTTGGGATTTGAAGTGATTACATTTTTGCTTTTATAAATATGAATTTTCTTATTACATCATCTTTTAATTTAATTATTGTGGCTTGATGCTAGACTAGTTATTTCACACTCGATTTAAAGCTGTGGCGTTACACACCATCACATTTGGCATATAGAAAGTACTATGCTTGTTGTTACTATTTTCTTGTTGTATTAGTTGAAGTTTTATATTGAAAAATAATTATTGAATGACATTACCTTGTTAGCTTATTGAATTATTGTTGCCTTGTAGATTTTATTGTTTGATGTTGTTGTCTTACTAGTTTTTTATTGAAATTTTAAATTATTGTAGCAGTGTTGAATTACGATGTTTCGCCAATGTCTTTAGCTATCGAAAATAAGGAATATGTCATGTGGCATCTCCAATATTTCGACACTGGTAACATGTTGGCTCATCACTATTTCATTGCTCCATAACTAAATTCTCGAATTCGCCCCTGGCAACATCACAAGCATCTATATATACTCGGCCTCGTAAGGGGAGAGTTCAACTAGTTTTTGTTGTTTGAATTGTCAACTTATACGTGCATTACACACAACAAAACTTAAGTACAAGTAGAACTTATTATCACTTGCAAAATCTAAACCAGCATAACCATTTAAGCAAACATTTTCTTTTGACTTCCTTAAATCTTATGCCAAATGTGCCTTTTAAGTACCTAATTAGCCTCTTCCTGGTATTCCAGTATGTTCCTCCTGAAGTTGCCATGAACCTACGAATTGTGCTTACAGCAAAAGCTAACCTACTAAATGTGCTTACAGCAAAAGCTATGTCAAATATAGTGCACATCATAATTTACATAATTAAGCATATTACATTTTCATAAAGCATATCAATCATTCTATCTTGTTCTTCTTAATAATTATGGGACTGTTCATTTGATCATCTAAATTAGTCTGCTAAAGGAGCTAACTATGCTTTCACTTTAGTTCAATCAGTAACCGTACTTTAATTTTGTTCAATCAAGTAATCACACTTGAATTTGATTTTGATTGATTAATTGCACTTAGGTTTGAGTTAAAATGAGTAAGTGGCACTTCAATTTGATTTCAATTACGATAACATTATTTAATTTCACTACCAATAATCAATAATGTTGCAATCTATAAATGATGATTATTGCAAGTAATTGTTAGTCGCTAACATGAATTACGTACAACTTCATTGAAAAAAAATGATATGCATCATCTTTTGACTGATATGTCATTGATTTTCATTAGTCCAACTAACGAAATTAGACAGTTACTCGATTGAAATCAAATCAAGCCCATGTTTGGTTCAACTGAAAATTTAAATTTAAGTCAAATTCAAAAATTAGGTTTATTACACATTTTATGAGATGCACAACTTTTCAACTACACATTCCATCAATTTTTATATAAATCTTTCATCTCAACCAACATGAGCTAAATTATAGTTATTCAATTGAACAAAATTGAAATACAATTACTAGAATGAACTAAAGTGAAAATATAGTTATCACATATGAAATTTACCATTTATTTCAAGGAAAAATTGCAGCAACGGTCCATAACCTTTCCAATTTTTGCAGTATTTACTCTAACCTTCATTTTATGTCAGCAAAGGTCCCTAATCTTTTATATATTTGCAGCTGGAGTCCATCTAGAGGGAAACCGTCTAAAATACTATTAGTTGACCTGAAAATTAAAAAAGAGATATTTTAATCATTTTAAGGAGGGATTATTTCGTCAATCATATATTAATCATTAAAATAATTAAAACTCAAAAAGACAAAAAAAACTAACCCATCCCCTCATCCCCACCACCCATCCCAAATACTTCATCTTCTTCAACACACACATCCCCATCCCTACCCTTTGCAACGTTGAAGCTACTTTTATGGCATCGCTCAATCCTCCAATCTCTACTCTCAAACCTCAATATTACTCATTTTCTCTTTTCATTTATCTCTCATTTTCATCAGGCACGGTCCAAGTAAAAGAGGACATTTACAACCCCCAATTATCCCCAACAAATCTCAACAAAAATAAGAACAAACAAAAAAAAATCAAGAAAAAAACTAAAAAGTCAAATTGATTGACACTAGAGTAGATTTTTTTAATTACTCAATAAATTAATTATTTAAAAAAATAATTATATCTATTTCAACATGTTCGATAATGATACGAAACAATAACCAACAACTTTAAATATTTATTATTATAGCACAACAAATTTGGGATAGCATACCATAAATTATAGTAGTGCTCAGTTTTAGAACTATGATTTAAAGAGAAACATGAAACCCCTCTCTGCTCATCCCTGAAATCGTGCAATCTTATTCGGTGTGTGTTTGAGTCCAATTTTTTAAAGAGTAAGTGATTTTTTGAAGAATGATTATATTTGTATATAATAAAGTCATATAATAATTTAAGTACAGATGAAATGTCAAATAGAGAGGGATTTTTTTTTTATTTTGTTGAAGAATTTTGTATCTAATCATATCTCACTACATCACGTGTATGTAAAACATTATGTAAATTATTATTTACATGTAGTGCGTGGGGTTAAAATATAGGAATTTCTTTTTTGAATTTATGTGTAAAATTATTTTATTAAAAAATATATAATTAAAAATGAGTTTTTTAAAAATATATAATTTTTATAGCATAGAGTGGAATAGTGCTAAATATATAATTAAAAATTGTTATAGATTAGAACGAAAAGAGAAGTCAATAGATTTGTGTATATTTCTTGGAGAATCAAAATCTCATATTTATAGGGAATGATTAAGGATACAATAGTAATAATTTTAACAATGCAGGGGTACAATTGTTATTCAATAACAAACTTACATTTTACAATACTCCCCCTTGAATGACACATTATAAAATATATGACTTGTTAAAATTTTGTCAAGAAAATTCAGTGGGACAAAATTTAATCGAAGGAAAAAAATTACAATTCTTGTGAAGTACGTTTCATGTTATCTTCTAATAACTTTCAAATGGCACCGTCTTTACGAGATATTCATCAACATTTGATGGTTGTAATAACATGATGATTCGAAAATAAGCTCTTGTTGATGTCTCCGAGAGTTTCATACATATCAAAATATTATTTTGAGAGTAAATATATTTTAGGTTATAGACAGTCATTACACAAACAATATGCATAGTTAAAACTTTATTAGAAAAAACTCTATGGAAAAAATCCCAATAAAGGAAAAAAGAACTTTATTCTTTTGAATATGCTACAAAAATTGTTTCATTAAAACCCTTGCCGGAAAATCCAATGAGAAAAAACCTTGATCAAAGGAGAAAAAGTATAACACTTATATACTCCCCTCATGATAATATTACTTGAATAATATGTTTCGGACATAAAATCCTTAAATGATAGTATTAAAACTTTGGGCCTGTTTGACCCTCATTTTTTGTGTAGAATGTATTTTGGAATAGTAGATTGATGAATAGTGTGTGATTAAAAAATAAGAAAAAAATTTGAATTTACGTATAATATATTTTATTGAAAATGTGTGGTAGAAAATAAGATACAAAAAAAAATATTTTGAAAAAATAAGAATCAAACCTGGTATATATAAGATAAGTTGGTTATAATCATATTTATTATATGCATATCAAATTTCATGCATTGTCAGACTAATAAAATAGAGACTTGTGATTACATGCAACACATAATAATTTATTTATTTATACAATTCTTCGCGAAATTTATTATATAAAGAATTGTACATTTCATATTGCATTTTCATTTTGCATGAGTATATACATTTATGTGTTTAAACTGTAGATTCAGAAATTTTAGGTTTCTCTAATAAATATAATTTTTCTAGAATCGCATTTAAAAACTTCAAATTTCTCTGGTAAATTCAATTTCAGAATGATTGCATCATTTTAACGAATTTATTTCGATTCCTCGTTATTCATAATATGATACAGTACATCATGTGAGAAAATGTTGTCGACTTCTTTTTCCATTCTATTTCTTTTTTTATAATGAAATGACTTATTGAACTATCTCAATTTTCATTATTTTATGTATCTAAATCTCTTCTAGGGTTTTAAAACTTGTTATGTTTAAATATTCATCAAGAGTATATACTTCTTTAATAGGATTATCTTTACTAATTGCTTTATTTACCTTTGAAGATTTTTATATTAGAATCGAATATTATCACGCTTCATGCGTACCATAAATTTATCAAAGATAATATTAACGAATTGTCCTTCCAAGAGTCAATTTGAGTCGGAGTATTTAAAGCTTGTGTGAGAGATTGTTAATCTCTTTGGTCAGTAAATGGATTTAAATGAATTATCCTTCAAACTTGTGGTTTGAATTATCTTTAGATCATGATGCATGGATTTATACATTATTTTAAACTTCTTAATTCATTTCCCTAATGCTGAAAGAATTGTCTAGTTAAATTGACAATAACAGACTGCTTTATAAAATATCATTCATTTGAGATAAAGATTCAAACTATTCATTTATAATAATTTGATTAAAAAAATTAGCCTCCGAACATAAATTAAGTTATAATTGGGAGAACTATGATATTGACATGATGCGTAATGGCTTTCCCTAAATAGAAATGTGAAGTATTTTATTCTCAATTAAATTAATTGAAGACATTTAACAAACAATAGTGTTAAACCATTTATCGATATCTTAACGAACACTTATTAAACTATTGAGATTGATGATCAATAACATTAACAAGAGACATATCTTAATTGTATAATAAAAAATTATGCTCATAATTTGAGCAATACTTTCATAAATTTCAGATTGCGAACACCATGCAATCATCTAGAAGGTGTTTGGAGGATATTACAGTAGATTTTGATAGAAGTTTTTGAAATATGTGGTTGAAAAGTTGTGGGACCCATGAAAGATGTGGTTAATATTGATTGTTTAACTTTGACTTGGATTAAAATCAGATTTTAATCCGGACCAAACATGAGCCTAATATTTGTATCAAATTTAGATATAAATAATATCTAGATGGTCAACGTGGAGGATGATGGGGCCCATATATCATCTTAATTAATTTTCAGAAATACATGGGATTCAATTCGTATTTTAACTAATTATGTTTAATGATCAATTGTCGATGAAAAAAACAAATAATATATAGGAATTCATTGGATTGAAAAAATCTTATGATTCTCCGTTAAATATTCATTTAAAATATTAATTTCGTATCATTATTGATTCTGTAATGATCTCACAATTATATCAAACTATAAAATCAAATCGACATTTTGGTTCAATATAAGATATAATTCAATTATTTAATTTCGAAGAATATGATTAAACATTATATAATCATATAACATTCAAATAGTAAAATTAATCAATGTTTTCATGACATTAATTATATGATTTCCTTTAGTGATAAACATGAATTTAAGTATATGTTATTTCGTAAGCAAGTTGTATTTTATTATTGCTACTTCAAAAGAAATATGTCAATATTCTTCTGAAATATCGGAAATTATAATATATGCTATTTAGGAATAATCAAATATTATTATAATAAATTATATAATGATTTACTCTTCAAGAGTAAAAATATAATTTACATTAGATTGTATTTAATTATATTTTTCGGGAGCGAGTAATTTTCATTTGGAATATTAATTAAAATGTTTGAGCTACTTCTAGAACAACAAATAATGCAAATATAATATTCTACTGGAATATTAATTAAGATTATTTCCTTTCAAAAATAATATACAATATTTTTTTGGAGTATTGATGAAAATTATTTACTTCAAGAATAATGTATAATATTCTTCTGGAATATTACTATAAAAAATTTGGTTCCATCATTGATTAACAAAATAGATGCATAAACAATATCATCATTGAATTTACATAATATTCACACAAATTGGATATGGATACATATACGATACACGTACAAAATAATATTGATTCATAGTACAAAAAATAATCATGATTAATTAGTACAACATTAGTAAAATATTCATTATACATTTAGTTTAAAATAAACAATGGAACGGCTATGCATAAATCCTTTATCTATATGTTTGTTTAATTCCATAAACCAATACAAAAATATTAATTGGATATGTGAATTGATAAAAAAATAAAAAATT
The DNA here is from genome assembly GCA_903798385.1 of Fraxinus cuspidata. NCBI lineage: Eukaryota > Viridiplantae > Streptophyta > Magnoliopsida > Lamiales > Oleaceae > Fraxinus > Fraxinus cuspidata. Next base: position 11,071 of record CAIGRP010068874.1, read on the forward strand.
CACATGTCTCCAAATTAATTTTGGTACATGCAACAAATGATTATGCTTAAAAAATTATTACTTTCTAACTAATTCACTTTAATTTTATAGAAACTTGTGTCGATAATGTGTCATAAACTAGAAAGAATACAATAGACTTGTGTGTATTTTTATAAAGAATCAAAATCATATATTTATAGAAAGGGATTAGAGATATAATGATAAAATACAATTGTCATTTACTAATAAATTTGTTATTTACAATAAAGATGGGGTTTTTTAAAAAAATTAATTTTTACAGCATAGGGTGAATAGTGCTCATTTTTTCAATTTTTAACCCAACAATTCCCAATCTAATAGGGAAATGAGTTTGAATAGACCTATTAACAAAGGATTTTGTGTAGATAGACCCCAAAAAATATTTCTTTTATAAATAACATTTGATCAACAATCTTTCCAATAATACCCTTTTACATAGAAATTGTAATCAAAGCCACTATAAGAAAATAGAAATTTTAATCAAGTCCTTAAAAATTTATGAACCCAAAATCTTTAATAAATTTAACTTCAAATATTATATAAGACTTTATTGATTTAAGAATGATAACAAATAAAATATTAGAAAGCCAAAAGAAGATCTAAAAATGATGATTGATAAAAATAAGAATAAAAAACTCAGATCTAAAAGAGGACTATATAAAATTAAGAAAATCATGAAAAAAAAAAGAGAAATTGAATTTGATAAAATTGGATATAAAAAACAATTAAATGTATCCCAAAAAATATTCAAATACTTTAAGGAAAATATGATGAAAAATTTTGCTAAGGGAATAGTAAGATCTACAATAATAAAAGATATACGAGATATTATAGATAAATTGTAAAAAAGGAAAAAAATATTTTGAAATATGATATACCTTTTAACTCAAGTATAGATATAATAACAGATCTTGAT
>CAIGRP010068879.1:0-30138 GCA_903798385.1 Fraxinus cuspidata
ATAATATATTTATTAATGAATTTAATATTTTTCTTAACTTAACGCAATTATTTATTTAGTAATTTATATATTTTTAAAATAAATAAATAAATAATATTCCGAATAAATAAATTACTAAGAATAAAAAAAGAGAAGAAAATGATTAAACACCGTTCATTTGATGTAACTTTTGATGTAATAGTTGGAGATAAATTTTAATTTGGTGCAAGATTTTGTGCAAAATGGTGCAATTTTTGGTGTAGCACTGGAGATGGCCTAAGATTATCTCAAAAGAAGCGATATTATTTATAGGGTTACAAGTTAATGTAAAAGAAAAAATCGTATATTACAGTGTTCTAAAAGGTGCGTATGGTGCTGCCTAGGCGCAATGCGCGGCAAAAATGCTAAGCCACTTGGCTTGGCGCCTTATTTAGTGGTCAATGGCAATCGTTGATTGTAATGCGTGCTTAGGCGTGATTATTATCTCTCTTTTTTTTAATTTTATTTACAATTCCTTTCAGTTAAAACTTAAAGGTTGATTTACATTTGAAACTTATCTTTTTGTTGAAAACTTTTGAAAAAATGTATAAAGTTTCTATAAATCCGTTTTAAATATTTGATATGTATTATTTTTAATTATTAAATGATTTTGTGATTGATTAAAAATTAAAATAATATTAAAATAAAAGACCGTCTTTTTACTCATATGCCTCGCCTAGCCCATAGCTTGGCTTCCATGCATCACCACATATTATGTCTTTTAGAACATTGATATATTATAGTATATTAGACATAATATAATTTGCCGAGACCATCTCCGATGGTACATAAAAAAAATTGGCGTAAAAACCACTCCAATAGCACACCAAATTTGGTGTAAAATTTAGTATAACGAATGGTGTAATTTCGTGTAACAGTATTCATTTACACCAAATTTAGTGTAATTCATTACTCCCCATTTTGCCCTCAATTTTCTACTATAACAAATTTTTATTCCATCTATGTCCTTTTAAAATAAAATTTGGCATAAAATTTGGTGTTAAGAGCATCTCCAATGGTTACACCAAGTTTTAAGGAAATAATATCTTAAGAATTTGTAAAATACCACAATATTATCGAGAGAATATAGAAATGCTTTTACATCTTTAACAATATTTAAATTAGACCGACAACTTTGAGCTATGAATTATTGACGAAGGAAAGAATGCATCTTTCAAAGATTTTTAGAGAAAACATATTTTTTTTTTCATTTTCACTTGCTACTTTAGTCCTTCCCATAAAATTTTCTTCTTGTGTAAAATATAATCACAACTTCTCATGTGCTATAGTTGTCTGGTTCATTTCCATGTATAGATTGATGTTGTGACATGTCACATATCATATATTTTGCACCACCCGCTTCTTCTTTTATAAGTAAAATGAATATAACCATTAACTAAGTCATTGTTTGATTCTCATTATTTTCAAAATATATTTTTCTCTCTCTTATTTTTAACTACACATTCTTCAATAAAATAATATTACACGTAAATCCAAAAAAATTCTTTATTTTTAAATATATATTCTCTATCAAATCACTATTTCAAAATGCATTTTTGAAAAAAGAAGAAGAAGAAGGGCTCAAACATGCTCCAAATTGTATGTACATAAATCGAACACTCTACGTAAATAAAAACAACTTATTTTCACAATTTGATAATAAAAATAGTAATTTTCTAATTAAACTTTCGACAGCTAATTTAAAATGGAATTATGGCACACATGTAGTTGTTTCTATCTACATTTTTTTTTTCAAGATAGGTCAGTGTAATACTTTGCAACCCATCCATCAATTACTTCAATCTCTTTGTTTCTTAGCTCGACTAACCATCTAGGATCACTTTGCCTTGGTGGTTCTAAGTCCAAACAATGAGACCCTACAAAAATTAGACGTTTAGTTAGGTGCGATTAAAAGGGAAAAAAAAAAGTGAAAATCTTCTTCTTGTCCTTTTGGTACTATAAGTAATGTGTACCAAATGACTATGAATTGTCAATAATAAAGAGCATACCATTAGCTGTAGTAACAGCAATGACACTCTCTGATATGTCTTCTAGCACCCTATGGTTTAATCAAAGAAAAACAATTTAACAAATTAATTAAACCAAATTAAATGTTAAAATAAATCAATATATTTAGGATAAAAGAGCAAGACTTTGTTAATTACCCTCCACCACTGTATGGATCTTTTAAACCATTGGAGAAAATTATGTTGCTACCAAATTTTCGCAAAATCTTTTTAATATCCTGAAATTTTAGGAAACGAATACGAGATTATATTTTAAGAAGTGCCAAAACTATAATCATTGAAAGTTTGTAATGGTTCGAACAACACACATGGCCTCCATAGTAAGTTGTAATCCAATGTGGTCGAGGTGGGACACCATATTTGCTCTTGCACGTTTGGATAAATCGATCCAAATTGAAAGGTAGTGGAGGTAATATTGTATCATCTTCTTCTATAGTTCTTCCGAATAGCATCACCATTTCAATACGAAAAAGGGGCCAAATTTTCGAATGAAGAATAATTCGACACAATCTTAAGCATAGATTTCTTTACGTTAGGTCAAATACGTTTCATTCAACTCATCATATAGAAAGTCATATACAATAATGAATAATTTGTTAACTTGTCGCTTGAGAATAAAATATATATCAAGATGAAAAGAATTAATAATGATATATTGTGTGAGATTTAACTTACTTGCCATGCCCACCCAACACTTGGTTCACTTTCGTAGTCATATTCGTTTATATTATAGCATGAACTGTTAATATAAGATTTGACGCCGGAGACAATCCGTCTAAGAATATCAGTTCCGTCGGGTTCTCCGTCAATTCCCCTACAGATCGCCGAGACTGGATAAGCTGGTGGCGCATTATACTGAGCAGCCTCTACGTAGATTAATTCCAAATAATGTTTCAGCTGATAAGGAGTGTCGAATGGCCTGAATAAGAATATTAAGAAATAATAAGTTTGTTTCATCGTTTCTATGAGTTAAAGTTTTTAGATAAAGTCATTATCAATCGACATTTAGAAATAATAAGTTTGTATCATCGTTTCGGCAGGTTTAATTTTTTAAATAAAGTTATTATCCATTGATATTTAGCTCTATTGGAGTCGCTATCACATTGTCAAATGCATAAAAATGCATTAATTATAACACTACTGGATAATGAGCGTTGATGATATTGCCACATAGATATGTACTAGAACCAGTCAGTTGAATATCGTTATTCTTAACAATATGGTACTATATATTTTAAGAAAATTTGTACTTTCAAGACTTTAATTTACCATATTGAATGTGTGATAGCAATTGCTGATCAGAAAATAAATTTGTCCTCTCAAATAGCGTAACCTTTGGACGATTTGATCACTTGAAATTAAAAGGGTTTAGAATAATAAAAAATGAAAATCTTATTTTCAATAAATTTTGAGTCGAAACTAAAAAGAATAAACAGAAATAATGAAATTAAAAAGATAACCTGCAACTCCTGAATTTTCTACTGAGAAAGGCGAGGCCGTATGGTAAAGAAGCAACTTTGTATATTTCAGACCATGATTTTCGAATAGTTTCGTAACAACTCTCACTGGTTTCCTGCAAATAAATAAAAAATAAAAAAGAGCCCTTTATTAATTCTATTAATTTTGAAAATAACACTAAAAAGGTGATTTTAAAAACTTATTAATACCTTGAAATCCTTAGTTACGATTGAGTAATATCTATTTTCTGGAGTTATATTATCAAAATAGAGAACGGGCGCTGATGAGGCTAAAGATCCAATAGCAATGTGTGGATACTTGAATCTAAACCATGAAGCTAGCACTGAAAATAATCACAAAATCTGGATTATAATTTAGGTCATAACAGAAAGAAGCCAAATTAAGTTAAAAATAAGTGATTATATTGTATAATTCAATTGATTTGCTTACTTCCTCCATATGATCCTCCAATCACAATAATTGGAGATTTCTGAGCTGAAAAATTTTCCTTTATGTGTATTAACAACTCTGCATAATCTGCTAAAGCTTGTGCTGAGTTGAAATATCCGCGATCATTCATGGCGCCTTCCATTGTTCCAAATGGGACTGATTTTCCATAATAGCGATGCTAAAGAGAAACAAGAAATTGGAAAAGTGAGATTTTTAGACAGTTTTTAAGGTTACAAAATACATTAGCATTACTCAACTGGATAAACAGTATAATATAAAAAAAATGTACAAGACTTAACAATTGTGTTGAGAAAGAAGTTAAAATAAATTTCACTGTATATGATTACCTCAATGTACACTTGAAGAGCCTTGAAATGAGGGGCAGTAGCCCTAGGAAAACCAATTTGCAGATCATACTCTAATGCTTCTTCTGCACCAAGACATACAAAGATTGGAGAGTTTGATCTTGCACCACCCCAGTATTGGAAATCGATCAAATATCTTTGCGGAAATGTGGAATAACTTTGGGGTAAATAATTGAAGTGATCAAGAGTTTTGAGAGTAATAATATGTCCTGAAATTCCCAGAAAGGGTAAATGCAGATAATTTTTTATTAGGATTTCTTTGAATAAATGTTTCGTTATGTGGAGTTAGTCTTGGAATTTGATTTGAAAATGCTGACACATAATTCAAGAATATTAAGGCTAGAAGGAGGAGTAGAGCGTTTTGCGCTGCCATATTGAGAACTGATATTTTATGTAGGGTTTATTGTGCAGTATATATAGAGAACATGAAACAGAAAATATATAGGAAAAAAAAAATAGAAATAATTTAGTTTTTTTGTCAATTTTGTTTATCTAAATTATCTAGTTACACGGATTAGAAAAATATTGGTTAGTTATTAAATTTTAAAATTAACAAACTATATACACTCTTTGAATCTCTCTATCCAAAATATTATTTCAAATTAATAAATTATATCCATTTTTTAAAACCTCTCTCTATCCAAAATAATATTTCGAATTAATAAACATATCAATTTTGTTAAACTCTCTCTATCCAAAATAATATTTCAAATGAACAAAATATATATAGATCCACTCTTTGAAATCTCTACAAACAATATACATCTTCCTATTTTCTCTCCGAATTTTTCAGCTCTTTTCTTTTCGCCTTTCTCAATTTGTTGTGTAAACATAATTGCACTTTATTTCAAATTATTTGTTGACTTAATATTCATGACTTTTAGGTGTAACAAGTTTTTTTTTCTATTTACCAGCTTATGGAAAAAACTAAACTTAATCGGTAGAATTTGAGGTGGTAATATAAGGCTTGCTAGTGGAAATGAAATGTAAACTTGACTTCTAGTAAAACAAATAAAAAGTATTAGAGAATTTTAGATTGACTTGTGATTTTTTTTTTTTCTTTTTTGACCCCAAGTGCATATTTAATACAGCTGTGGACATGGACACACACATTATATTACGAATAAAATCTTATTTCATTTGTTTTCTTTCAAAGCTATCCAATTTAGGTACAAAGCAATGAACATTTTTTTTATATTTCTAAACATGATCGGGGAAATAATAAACAAGACTATATCTTTTTTTTTAAAAAAAAAAAAATGGAATTCCAAAGTTTTCACGAAGAAAAAATGAAAATAACTCTATTTGCTTTTGTTAATCAGATTAGTATATAAATTAGCCATCATCAGTCGGACATTATAGAGTTTCCGTGTAAAAAAGAACCTTATAGTCAAGATTGTGATATTTTCTAAATAAAAGCGCGAAGTTCTAAATTATTTGGATCAATCAAACAAACTATATTAATGAAAGATTAACGTTTTCAAATTCTTGTTATTAAGGTTTTTTAACGTTCATTCCGAAATAGAAGCATGATACGTAATTGCAATAATTATTTCGTTCTCTTTTTCAAGGCCAACACATCAACACAATATTTTGTGATCCATTCTTCAACAAATTCACCTCTATTTTCCTTTGCATAATCAATCATCCCAGATCACTATGATCTAGATGTGAAATAATCTGTCAAACTAATTTTACATATAAAATATTTATAACCGAGGTTATTAAGTTGTTTAAAATTTTTTTAAATAAAAAAAAGGTTTCTTAAACAATTATGCTACTTGTACAAATGTGGTTTACAAAAGTGTGTTGACAAAATGATGTGGCAAGATCTAAGTCATTGATTTCAAAAACTGTTTTTTTAAATTATTGGTCAGGATGTTGCCGACATGTATTTTGTAAACCAATTTTGTAACCTAACTTTGTACAAGTAGCACAACTCTTTCTTAAAACAGTGCATGTTATTGGTAAAAACTAGGTTAATACGTCCTTTAGCACCCTATGAAATTCAGGGAAAGAAATCATTTGCTATGCGTTAATTCATATGAGATTTTAGTACTACAAATAGAAAAAAATGTCAAAAATAGTATGAGAATTATTAAAATCTTGATTATATGCCATAAATGGCCTCAACAATAAGTTATAAGCCGTGGCGCCACACTTAAAACTCTTGCACTATTTAATGAATTGATGCAAATCGAAAGGTGATGGTGAAAACATTGTATCGTTTACGCCTCTCCCAATAGGAATCACCACTCTACACTAGAGAACAAAAAAAAAATGTCATACTTTCAAATAAGAATTAGCCTTGCTATATTGTGAGACAGTTTTGCCACTTTCATTGGCTAAAATGTAAAAAAAAACAGTCAACATTGCCGTCGTATCACATGTTATCACACCTCATTCTGTCATTCAAGATGTTAAAAATATCTGCAAAGTAGATTAATTTTTTATTTTATTTTTATATAAGCACTTTTGGCTCAACTTTTGACACCCATGTAACAATGATTTTCTATTGAGCAATTTTTAGAGTTTAGAGCATTTTTCGTTTAACTTTGAGTAAATAATCTTTACGTAAGTTTTAATTTTCCAACATACTGAGCAATTAGTAAATATTAGATGCCCACACAATGTGGTAGGTAGCAAGGGACGCAACTGAAGTCTAAGGCAGGCACAAGCACAGGAGCAGCCGAAGGTAGGACGTAGTGGATGCGACCAAACACGACATTAGGCCGATAGTGTAGCCAGCAGCCAGTGACGCATCCAATATCGAAGTTCAACTAGAACGGATCTTGACTGTTGATTGCTGACAATCAACGATCATAATAGCGAGATCGTTTATTAATATTTAATTAAATAATATTAAAAAATTATTCAATATATATATAAACACACTAAAAAATAGAGTACACATGGTTGAATTGAGCCAAACATCTTCTCAAATAATTTTTTTCACTTATCCTAATTTCCTAAACATAAATTCTCAAAGCACAAATCAAAACTCATAAATGATAAATCATAACTCATAAAACATAAATTATTTATCATAAATCAAAATTCTCATTTCTCAGTCATAACTCATAAAACATAAATCATAACTCATAGATATAAATAAAATCATGAATTATGTCATTAATAACACATATGGCAGACACTCAACAGTCAACACAGAACAAAAAAAAAGAGAGAGAGAGAGAGAGAATAAGAGAGGCACTCACTTCACAATCTGATTCTGAGACCGAAGATTTGGAAGCGTCGGCGACTACTCCTCGTCCCCACCCTTCGCTCGTCGGTCGTCGACAGCAGGAGCTAGCAGCAAACTTCACTTTGCAGGTCACTGTTTAGCATCCGCACAAATCGCAGTTGCTGCTTCTACTTGGAAGGGTTTTAGGTTTTGAGTTTTAACGAGAGATGGATTTGGAGTCTTGAATCATCTGTTGTGCGTATTGGTTTGGGGGGTAAATGGTAATGAATATTGTTAGCTTTTAATATAACTGACAATTTTATAAACAAAATGATTTAAATTCATATTATTGTAAAAGAGTTTTTAAAAGTCAAAGGGTCAAATAGTAAATTAGAAGTTCTATGATTAGTGCATGGAACAAAGGAGTAAACATCGCCACAATTTCACTAACCTATCGCCAAGATGTTGCTCGAGCGGTAAAAACAGAAGCTGCATCGCCCGCCTGTCGCATGGATTTCGCTCGAGCAAGACACAATCGTTTGCTTATCACTAAGCTCTTGCTTGAGCGACGGTATTACCTGGAAAAACCTAATTTGCGTTTTTAAGGCTTTTTACACGGCTCATTCTACCTAATTGCCTTCAACTGGGCCTTACACGAAATTTGTAGATTGTTCATTGCACATCTTCTCTATAACATATTTATATTATTCATTGAAGATTCAAGAGCATGTTCATGTATTGATTCAATCCATTTACTCTTGAGATTATACAACCGCAGAGTGGGGGAAGACATTAAATCCATTGAATCCAAAACACCTACTTCCTAAACACTCTTAGGAATGTACTTTCTTAGTTGAACTTCAGATGCTGTTGGAGGTTGAGAGATGTTGAACTACAAGCGCAGGAAAAGCACAAGAACGGAGCGTTCTTGAAATTCCACTTGAAAAATACAATTGTAGAAGATCGGGAGCTGATGGGTTCAACTGGTCTTGGAGGTTACATGAATTAGATCGGAAAGTCTAGTAGAATTTGCTAGGCAATATCTTATTGTAAATCCGTATTTTCTATAGTGAAGGTAACTGACTTGATCCCGAAGTTCTTACCCAATTGGATTTTTCCGTCAATAATATTGATGTTATTTATTATTTTTCCATATAAACTACGGCAATCTAACATAGGATAATTAAATTGATTGACTAATCATTTAGAAACAATTAAAAAGTGACTTGTTACTTGTTAATTGTATAATTCTGCAAAAACTGCAACAATTCAACTTATGATAATTGAACTGTTTGTTTAACCATCTAGAAACAATTAAAAGTGACTTGTTGTGTGTTAATTGTATAATTCTGCACGTAAGGTCGAACTTAATAAACTTTTTCAAATATAATATATATGATTTGGGCTATTGTTTTTTTTTTTTTGTAAAGAAAGAGGCCCATGTCAATTGCCATCAACCCAAATAAGCCAAAACAGAGACAAATAAATAAATAAATAAAGCCTAGCATTTCATCTTCCTCGGCTTCTTTCCCTCTTCCGACTGCAACTGCAACACCCGACAGCAGTAGAGATTCCGACGGAGCCAGCACGCGTGGCCGCGCTCCCTCGCCAGGTGCTGGCTCCACCATTGCCAGCAATCTACACCTTAGGAGGATTTTCAAAGAGGTTTATAAAATTCTAGAGAATTTTATGAAGCCTTGTACGAAATGCTAAGTCTAAAGAGTTGCATGGAAGACCCCTCAAAGAGAATTTTGTTTATTGGGAAACTTGAGGAGAAGCCTTATATTCTACATTCTTCCAAGGTGGGAAGAGTATGGAAGCTTGTGGATTCCCTAGCTATAGAGAATTCTAGAGGATCAATCCCAACCATTGAAGATAATTAATCTCCAACCTCCATTCAAAGGAAGTGGAGCTATATAAGGATGAGGGTCTCTTTTACAGCCATCGAAATGGAGAGATTCGAGTGAGGAAAATAGATTTCACATCTTCATCTAATGGTTTTTGATATCTAAACCAAAGTATGCAAATATTTGAGATCTTGAATTTGCACAAATATGTTCTAAAATTCCCTAAAACGGTAGATGTAGATATTAGGATCTTTTTGAATTAATATTTCATTATGTGGAGTTAGCCTTAGAATTTTTTGTGGAATGCTAAAACCGAATTCAAGAAGATTAATGGAAGAATTAGAAGAGGGCAAAATTGAAATAACAGCCTAAAAGAATTTGAAGTAGTAGTTTTTTGAGCTGCTATATTGCTCCTTCATATATTTTATGTTGTGCACTATCACAAAATTTTATCTTATTCAACAAGAAAGAAACAGTTTACTCATTAAAGTTTCAAATTAACAGACTATATCCATTCTTTCAATCTCTCTATCCAAAATAGTAATTCAAATTAACAAACAATGTCACCTCTTTGAGACTCTCTATCCAAAACAATATGCATATTCTTATAGATTTTCTTGATTTTTTTCTTCTCTTTTCTCACAGTGTATACACATATTAATGAAATATAACCTTCTTTATTTCAAGAGAAAAGTCTTAGTATGTAATGCATTGAGAATTAGTCGATGCACTTTATTTTAAATTATCGATTGACTTAATTCCCAAGAAGTTTAGGTAAAACAACATTTTCTTAAAAATGGACTGCTTACCAGATTATGGCAACAATAAAATTAATCGATAGAATTGGAATGGAATGTAAGACTTGTTTGGGGAAGGAAATGTAAGCACAACAAAATGATATGGAAGCCATAAAAACCTAAATATTATAGGTTGAATTCTGGTTACGAGACAATATATTTATATTATTGAAGATGTCGTTAGACATAAAAAATAAAACTACAGTTTTTTTTTTTTTAATATTGTCTACAGATAGTCAATTTTGATATGCAGCACTTGACATTCTAAACATCATCAAAGAATATAGCGCTTGTTTGGTAAAGATTTTTTTAGAATTGATTATTTTAAAAGTATTTTTTAATGTGTAGTTAAAAAGTTAAAAAAATTATGAGAAAACGTCAAAAATCTATATATTTTTTTTGAAAATGAATGGAAAGAGAATGGATTCTCAAGAATCAAAATTAAACGAGGACAATTATAAACATGATTTTTAACTTTTTTCTTAATATCTTCCATTACCTTCCCACTTGAATTTCTTATAATTCCAAGGTTAGCACCCAGAAAACGTTCAGTACTAAGGATTGTTTTATAGTTTTTTTTTTTAATGTATATTCTCGCAAGGAAGAGACCTAACAGATTTTGGGGGCATTTAGTCAATTTTTAAATGAAACCTTCTATATATATTCAATTAACTGCAAAGATATCGAGCTCTTAATCGACTAGTTGATATCAAAATGTTAAACATCACCGATTCTAAATAGTATTACTCATAAATCGTTGAAATAAAATTATATGCAATGATGTTAAGGTTAAATCGAACGTAGAATAAAGATGAAATTAATTTACAACATATAAAAGTTTGAGATACTCTTCTTAGCCATTGTTTGATGCCCTTTAAATTAAAACACTTTTTTTTACGTACTCATTTTCAACCACATATTCACACGATAAAATATTTTGGACATAAACCCAAAATTTTTCTACTTTCTAATCACATATTCTACAAAATTTCATTATTCAAAACATTGTCTTTGGTAAATAATGGCCACAAAACAAAGGCTTAATAAGGTTTACGTTTAAGATGGAACCTCAAGTTTCAATACGATATTATTGGCCATTAATTCAAACGAGTGTTTGGATTTCAAAATTAATATGTTCAAACAAGTCATTATAACATATAAATAATTGAGTTACTCATCTTAACGAAACTGTTCTTCTAAAATGGAACTCCAAATCTTAATAAATGAGTTTATGGAACTATATAAAATTTAAAAATATTAAAGATTTGAGTTACTCATCTTAAAAGATTACTTTTAATATAATTCCAAACAATAATAAAAAAGATTATCTACACGTAAAAATGTTAAAAACATGGTAATGCCGTTGAATAAGGGTTAGTCATCAGTGGATGCACTTTTTTATTCTTACGGTTGAATTTTTTGTTAAATCCACTTGTTTGGGGGGAAAATGGTACACTAAAGAGAATGAGTCCAAGTTTGATGGGATTAAAATCAGATTTTTAATAAAATTTAATAAAATATGTGGTTAAATATTATTTTAGAGCAAGAGTAACCCAAAATCCAACTAATAGGAAAAATATAATTGCAAGCCTTTGTATCGATATGAACAAGGGGAAAAATCGTAAATCAAGTATTAAGTATGCACCAAATTAATTTTCAGATATTAAGTTTAAAAATGCAAAAATCAGGTTTCTGTTTTAATTTTGAATAATAATATTATCAAATTAAATTAATCTACCCACATCCACCCCCACCAACACAACCGCCGCACCCCACTCGTCAGCATCCACTTGCCGTCGGCATCCACCCACCCGACATCCACCTCGTCGACGGCTAATTGAGCGTCGATCAGTTTCTAATGAACATCGTTGGCGACTAATCATTTTCTTCATTCACGACTTAGTAGTGCTGGTATATTTTAAAAATAAAAATTGAAAAAAAACTCCTTGTATAATTTATAGAGTACTTACTGTAACTTAAATTCTCACCTTCGAAATCTGGTTAATTAAATTTGTGGGCAATTCAGATAACTGAGATTGGAAAAATCAATGGCATGTGACCATCTCTTGGATTTGTGGCATGTGACCTTGCACTATGATATATGACCTGTGACCTAATCCAATGGCATGTGACCACCAAATCTCTTGGATCTGTGACGCGTGACTTAAGCCAATGGTCTGTGACCAAATCTCTTGAATTTGTGACATGTAACATATGCACTTGACATGTGACCTATAACATAATTCAATATCGTGTGAACAAATCTCTTGAATCCGTAATCTGTGGCTTATGCACTTTGACATGTGCCTTGTTATATGTGATCGTGTTGTGGCCTGATTGAATGATTGATCAAATTTCTTGAATATATGATCCGATCCAATGACTCGTGACCAAATCTCTTGAATATGTGACATATGCACTTTGACATATGCTCGCGCATTTGACAGGTCACTTATTCAAAAGATTTGGTAACAAAAACTCAATCGGCTGTGACTTACACACCACCACCACCACCAACAACAATCACAACCTCCATCTCCATTTCCACACTACGCCACAATCGACACCCTGACAAAAGAAAAACCCTAAACTCGTCATCGCACTAATTGAACGCACATGTTTACAAAATTCCCCTCAAAGAAAGACGAAAATACTTTCTCAAACTTGCGAAATCGATCGGCGTCAATTCATCGGAAGTTAAATAAAAGGAAAAGAAAAATGGAATTGGAGAGCGTTGGGAGTCTGACGATGCACATAATACTCTCAAAATTGGGTTCATCAGATGCTATGTCGATGAGTTGCGTCGAAAAGAGATTTCACGTTTGAGCCTCCAACGACTCCCTTTAGGCCAAATTCTGTTCCTTTGATCTTATGAAACTCCTCAATGAAAACGCTGTGAAATTGTCGCATCTGTGAAAGCCCAGAGAGAGAGAGAGAGAGTTGTGGTATCTTCAGTGCCGTCCATGTATCCAGAACTGTTCATGTATACGGCAAGTGAAGATAGACAGAGTGAGATGAGAGATGGAGAGAGGGAAATGATTTTTAGGGTTTGGAATTAATACCTGATTTATGTCTAATTAAACTTAGTACCTGATTAGTCATCTTTAAATACCCACTGTGACATAATTTCCACTATAAACAAATACAAAGCCCCAAAGGTGCTATACTCTACGAGCCCAAACTAAGAAGCTTCCAAATTTCAACATTTCTTCTTTGTAATGTTCATAGACCTCCACTCTCTCTTTAAAAGAAAATAAAAATTGAAGGATCTTATTTAATATGAATAAACAAGAACGATAAGAAAAAAAAAATTTCAGCATCCTTTTTTTACCAAGGCACGTTTTATTTCCACTATTTTGGATTATCCATTTTGTATTAATCGTTGACGTAGTTAATGGCCTAGAATGTTCAGACATTGATACAAAAATATGAATGCAAAAAATAAATCAAATAATCCATTAATTATGCAGAAAGAAGTGGAAGGATCCACATATGTTGTTCACATCGATCACAAGGTGAAAAAGAAAAAGGAAAAAAAGAAGCTTAAACTGAATGCCAAATGTATGAAAAAACATCTCGTTTAAACCAACTAAACTCTGATTTTTTTGGGGCTTCACCGAAAATGTTATCCCTTTCAAAAAGAGGAGATTTCATTACTAAGAGATTAAATTTCCCTAATTTCAAATTTAAGAATCAAAGGTCTAAAATTTCAAATCTCAAAAATTTTTAATTTTTTTTTATAAATTAATTAATTAAATATAAATTTCAATTTCAGATTTTTTAAGGTTTAAATTTTCAAATCTCAGATTTTTTTAAATTTTATTTATAAATTAATTAATTAAACATATATTTTATTAATTAAATATATTAAGGTCACAATTCCATATAATTTTGTCACAAATTTCATATAATTGGTCACATATTATTCATTTATCACAAATCACAAATTTTATATATCACAAATTTTTTTACGGTTACGATTCAAAATTTTATAGGTCACAATTTATTTATCGGTCACAAATCACAAATTTATACGTCACAATTTATTCATCGGTCACAAATCTATCAAATTAATAAGTCACATACTATTGATTGGTCACAAATCAAAATTTCTGTCACAATTTTTATTTTTTTACCGTCACAATTTAAAATTTTTATAGGTCACAATTTATTCAAAATTGAAATGTTACAATTTATTTATAGTTCACAAATCACAAATATTATAAGTCACAACTTAGTTTTAGATCACAAATTGTCAAATTTTTATATCACATACTATTTATTGGTCACAATTTATCGGTCACATGTTATTTTTGAGTCACGGAATACCCAAATTAATGATCACAATTTCAAATAATTGGTCATGAACCCTATTAATTCCACTACCTAACCTAATCCACCAGGCACCACCACTTCCAACTACTACCATTTTCCACTTCAAAATCACCACCACCACCACCACCTCACCACCACCACCAACAAAATCGTTGCAACCATCGCCCAAAAAACACCAACAAATCCACAACAACAACAACTGCACAACCACTGACACTGCGATGACCACCCCACGACCACAATCAGCAACCACCACCTCGACGACCACCACCAACAACAAACGCAACAAACAAAAATCACCCAAAAAAATCAGCAATGCCACAAAACTCATGAAAATCACCACCACCTCAGAGCACCGCCACACTACCACCACTAGAGCCGCCACCACCAACTGCACACAACCAACAAAACTCACCCCAAATTTTTCGACACCAGATCGTGACCAAATTTTCCCTATATCGCAACCAATAAAACTCTACACAACCAACAAAACTCCGACACCAAATTGTAGCCAATTTTTTCTCAAATCCCGCATCATTCATCGCGATGGTGGCACTCACACCACTCACAGCGACAATGTGCATTGCACAACGACCACTAAAGCAGCGCCGCTCACACCACACTGCAGTGACAATGTTGCAATGTGCACAACGACCGTTGAGGGCAGCGCAGTTCATGGCTTGGAGAACCTCACAAAAATCACCACCACCTTAGAGCACCGCCACACCACCACTACCACCACCACAACCACAAGCAACAAAACTCACTCCAAATTTTCCTAATATCGCAACCAACAAAACTCCGACACCAAATTGCAGCCAAAATTTCCCCAAATCCCCATCATCTATCGCTGCGATGACGTTCACGCTACTCACAGCAACGATGCATACTACATAGCGATCGCAGCAGCAGCACCGCTCACGCCACACACCAGCGATGATTCACAATGTGCATAGTGACCGCTGAGCGCAGTGTCGTTCACGCCGTGGGCAGCTGTGACGTGCTTCGTAGAGGCAACATTTGCATTGGTCTCTTAACAAAAATAATAGTTGGGATAGAGAGAATGAAGATGTGATAAATGATTTGAGATTTTAGGGTTTGGGTAATTATAATTTAAATAGAGATGAATTAGTATCTGATTTTTGTATAAATAAGTTCATATCTGAAATTTGAAGTTGGAACTTTAAAATTTTGATTTTGTGCAATTTCCACTTTCAAAAATTCTCTACGGCCATGAAATCCTATACCTTCAAAGGTCATATGCAGCCCACGAAAACATCAGCAATAAATATACAAAAATACAAAGGCCCTCTGCCCACACAAAGTACAACAAAGAAATACTACATTCGTCTCATTTATATAAACTGTTATGTTTTTTTACACAAATCAAGAAATCTTATTAAACGTTATTGAAAAAGTAATTTTTGCCAAAAATTTTCTTAGTTTACCCTTATTTAATTATCGACAACTAGTAGTAAATTGATTATAACAAAGCAAATTAAATAATGATATTTTAGTAAGCGAACAAAACAAAACATTCTCAATAAAGATTTAAGACTATATAATTGGGACACAAAAATAAGGAAAGTGTCTATATAAATGAGACGGAGTGAATAACTTACAAGGACTGCCTCATATATATGCACAAGCCACGCTGAAGACTATCGTACACATGAACACAAAACACAACAAGCTCATCCTGCAGCGGTAGTACACAAGATACAACGCATTTGAGGAAGACCCAAGGAAGCATCCGCGTCCTCATCATTCTCAGCGCCCCCATTGTCATATTCGTAATATGATAATTCATCTGGGGGCTTGGTTGGAATTGGTGGCTTCTTTTGCTGCTGACTAATGGAAATGGTGGAATCCATAAGACACGTTGTGTGGTAAGCATGACAGCAAAAGAAAGCAATAATCGACACATTTTGTATAGAAAATGGATCGAAACACACGCAGCATCTAGTGCCACCACGTGTTTTCGACTTGACCTCCATGCTCCTCACACTCAAATATCTATCTGCAAACTGAGAAGCCCTGTTTTTGTCCCTTTTACTGCGTGCTCCATCTTCTTCATTGCTCAAGTAAATAGCTCGTCTTGCTTCTTTGTAGTACTTGATTAACAAATTAACACAATCGGCCTGCAAGTAAAAATGAACTATCAAGCAATAGTGATTATAATTGTATCAGAAGTAATTAAGGGCAAGAAGATTACCTTGAGTATGTCATTGCACCCATGTCTAAGAGAAGTTTCTGTCCTATAGTCGGTGATGATTTTGACTAGACGATCCCTCAATCTAAGAAAGATTGGGTTAACAATTGAGCAAATTAAATGAAACTGCACCATCTTGGAGGGAGTGCATATATCTAAAAGTCATGACTACAGTGCTATCTATAAAAAATGACTACAGTGCCAGGAAGAATACAAATTTGACTTGAAGGATTAGAACATAGACTAATAGATCCATCACCTTGCATACTCATCCATAGATCAAATCAAAACAGCATCTAAGTGTTTTAAGTACCACAAAATACACTTCCAGATATCTAGCAAGTAGCGATAGCTAATAAAAGCACTTTGCGGATTTTCCCACCATATATGACATTTAAAAAAAAAAAAAAAAACACCTTAGATCAGGCTACACAGACGAGTCGATAAATGGAAGAGCAATCGTTTAAGTACGGTGGATTCTTTCAAGGTTAATTCAGAATTTGCAGGGACAATATAATAACTTCGTAGAACTACACAAAGTAGGGTCATGTTGAGAACCGAAAATTTTACTACATTTTGGCATGTCGAACATTTGACTTTATGACCCAGTTGAACAACTAAATGAATAGGCAATTGATGTGTCAACCTGGGTTAACAAACCCAATAAAAAACCAAAATGCTTTTCATCCAGATGAAATTTGACAAGGAAACTGTTCATGTAACTGAAGAAAGATGACATGCTAACTAACAACCTGAACAAAGCCAAAAAAAAAAAATTAAAAACATACTTACCGAGGAATCTCCAAGCCATTTGGCACCATATTTACAATATATAGGGGATCAAGATTGCCAACAGTATGCTCCAACAATACCCCGACCTGCCAACGAATAAAATTTAATAAAACCAGCACAAAAAGAAAAAGAAATTTCAAAATGAAGTAATAGTGCTTTTGCTATAGCATTTGATTGGCATTAAGAGCCCACGGCTTACCATCTCAGGTTTATTCAGGCATTGTTTAATCAACTCTTCCCAGAGGTCATCATCATGCTGCATACTTACAAATTCAATGGCCTGCAAAATAATGAGATGTCCTGTCACTAAGCAATTTCAAACTGAAAAGCAGAAAATGAATAAATTTGTGGGAACTGAGAAAGGCACCTCTTCAATATCCCCCAATTTATTAATAATTACTGCTAGGGCTTGCTTTGAGTTTCCCATCCTTCCAAGGATAAAGACTTGCTCTCTCAATAAATCTCTTTTGACACAAATGTCATATGCCTGAGATAAAATTTCATGAAGTTTTAGATATTACAGGTGATGGAAGATTATGAAGAATTATCCACTCATGGAACAAACCTTTTCCAGTGTATAATGCTGACTACTACGAAGAAATGGAAGTAGTGTTTTTTTATCGTAATCAGCATAGAGCTCAACCTGTTGAAAGAATTCCAAATCAAAGAAAGAGATGTTAAGGCAACATATCCTGTTAAAAAATTATTTAACACAAAATACAAGACAAGCTATTGAAACTGCAGTAACAGCCAGTTTGTTCCAGACAAATGTAGCCAGAGGCTGTCACAAGCCAAAATAAAAGAAAGCTTTCTTTATCTTGTTATGATGAAGCTGGTGTGCTATATGTCTTAAACTAATAGAACCAATGAAGCTGCCCAGACGAACTTGCAATGCATACTCAACGACGAAGACGACATCATATCAAGGACATATATCCTCTCCATAACACTTCCACTCAATTTTTTAATTGTATGTGCTAATGTAGATTGGCATAAAACCCACAAGCACAGTATCACGCAAATTAATGTCATGTGATATACAAATCAGAGAATTTGAGGGAATAGGCATTAGAGAGGAGCCTTATGCACAAAAAATACTCTTGTAAGATTCTAAACAATTTAAAAGCCTAAATGCCTCAGAAAGCAAGAAAACTCGCTCTGCTTGCAGAATATATCATGATTCAAAATGTCAACTAATCGGACCAATTTATTCAACAACTTGCACAGGTATTCAACCTGGCCCCTAGAAGCCTTGAGTTACACTTCACCCAAATCCATATATCCACAACTATATACATAAATCATCCTCAAGACCCATCTTTCTGCAAGTTCAAGATTATAAGCTACAAAGGCATATACTTCAAACAAAGGGTTAATATGAGGCCTGAATCTGTTTGTCTAACCAACAATTGTCTTCCTTCCCATTTAATTTTCCATTTCCCATCAAACTTTATTATCAACCTTAATTTTTTCAAGTTTCATGGCATTTCCACGAATTCTGACAATAATGCATCTCAAAATTTCTCCACAGACCGGGTTGCTGAACAAAGAGAGCATCAATTAACAGTTCAGCCTCTGCAAGAAGGTCGGATTGTTTGGTCTAGTTGAGACTTATTTTTCTCACTCCTTGTGATGCAGTCGAACGACAAACAAGCAACTCAGTTCCCCGACCATCTATTGAGTAGCATTATGGTAACCCAACCAGAAACTTTAACTAAGTATGATTAGCCATAATGTGGAAACAGTATCAAGTCAAGCGTTTCCATATGGTTTAATGGACCAAATTCTAAAGCATTTTCGTGCAGCACAAGAGATCAATGTGTGAACAGGTATAACTGGAACAGAACTTATAATGACAAATAGTCCTAATGACTCGCCATGTTGCCCAACATTTTAAAGCAAATACAGATTCTACAAGCACCCATGTAATGACACGTATATTTCTGCAGTACATGTTATAATGCAGAAATAGTCATGATAGACCTTGCTTTTTATTTAAATTTTTTTGCTTCCTACGTTATTGTAATTTGTTGCCTTCCAATTTGAATAGAAAGCTAAAGGCAAAAGGATGCATATGATTTTCATATGAACACAGTCCCCTAATTGGTCTTTAAAGATTAACGACACATGAGATATTAATGATAAGCAATTCCAAAGCAAGTTTAGATGGCTATCACTCCAAAAGAGTCGAAAGAAAAGTGAACCAATTACTACAAACCTGCATGTCATGAAAATCCTTTCCGGCATGTGGATTTGACTCAAACAGTGAATGCAGATACAGATGCAAAAAGTGTCGGATGTCAAACTTATTCTTTGCAGCCATAAGTTGTGACACAACATCCTGTGGACTAATTAGGTCTCTATGCTGGATCAACAGTGGAATTGCACGTTTGCAGTCTATCGTCATAAGTTGGGCAACCTGCAAACACACGTGAATCAATGGAAAATTCATGCAATCATAATGAATTAAATAACAGGAATGCGTGGATTCTTTTTTATATGGGATTTTATTGATGGGATAAAGGAAAATTTGAGGATGAGTGGTCCCTTATTCAAAAATGCAAAAGATTAAAACTTTATTCTTGAGATATGCAAAAGATAATATCAAATGAAATTCAGAAAGTACCTTTTCACGAATTGCATCATGTACATTGTGTTTTTCAATGAAGTCAAATACATCTGGCTTCATAAGCTGAAACACGCAGAATAAATGAAACAGAGAATGTAACAAGCCCTTAAAACCATAATATAGGCAAAGCATCCTTCCAAGTGGCACGTTAAGGATGCATTTGGTGAGGTGTGATAGTAATAAAAAAAAAGTCATGAACTGACTTACATCAGCATATAGGGCAAAAGCTTTCTCATATTGTCCGTCAATCACATATAGCTCAGCCAGAGCCTGACATGGATGTAAGACTGTAAATGTATAGCAAGAAAGCATGAGATAAATAAAATTTCTCAGGGCTAACCTCTTTGAGTGCATCAGTCATAGATGATGTATTACGCTGAGGTTCTATCGCGGAGATAACGGGCAAAACAGAATAAATTACAGGCGGCCAAGATTTAACAGTTGATAGAAGATCCTTATGGAAGGATGGGTTTGTTGCCAAAGCAACAAGAGCAACCTAGAGTCACAAACAATTCAGGCTTCAACTTCCGGTTTCACATATCAACAAAAGAAAAAGATGCATCAGGTGAGTTCACAGACAATCATATGCATTACAAACCTCATAAGCAGTGTCACGTAATTTTGGATTTTCTGTTGGCATGTATGGGACTAATGCAGGAAGCTGACGAAGATGAGCAAAATGGAAAACCCACCTGAAAGTAACCATCCTTCAGTTACTAAACAGAACTGCAAAGGTCACACACATATAAACATTACAAGCAAGCACACACACACAAGTACCTTTCCCATGCAGAAGCTGATCCTCGCAACAATTTGGGACATAATGAGGCCGCTTCAGCATATTTCCGTTCCACGATTAGATGGTCAAGATATCTAGATCCCACCTATTTGCAGTTTAACAATCTCAGAATGTATATTTTCAAGAATATGTCAGAAAGAAGCTGCTCATGTTTACATGACAGTAAATGAACATGAAGATTCTGTAAAATCTTTTTTCCACAATAAACATGTAAATGTCATATCAAAAACCAAACTAAAAGTCATACTTTTTACAAGACAACAGTATCTCTATCAAGAAGAATAATGCAGACACAATTTTCTAATCCGCATAAAAAGCTTTCACTAAATACCAAAAATCTAAGAATCAAAGATAAGCTCTGCTATGAATTATTGTCTTCTAGTTTTGCCCATTGAAGCTTCATGGAAGCAGAAGTAGTTGTACAAGATACCATTGTACAAAATTTATTATTTCTTGAAAAAAATTCAATTTTTTGGAATTCCTTTCTCAAATAGAAATTGTTAATTGACAGCTTCTTCATGTATTAACAACAAAAGAGCATGCAATTCAAGCTCAACATAAACAGGAAAGCAGATGCTGATTTGGTTGCAAATGCTTAGACTAAGCATTTGCAACCAAATCAGCAGAAAACAAATGATCTTGGAAATTTGTGGGTGCCATTTGATGCCATTAGAAACTAATAACAATTTCACTGTACTCATTTTCCAGTCCCTCTCATTGATCATTGATCTTCTTAAATCACATAATTTCCAACATGAGGCATCTCGTTGTGTAAAAAATGCAATGAAGTAAGCCTAAAAGATTGCCTTGCTCGCTTGATTAAGGATTCCATTCATTTAAGTGTTTTTACTTTTTTATGTACGAGTGTCGACATTTTTACGAACTACATTTCCAGAAAATTAAGAGTTGAATTTATGACACTTCACGAGTCCTGGTTGTTCAATTGAAACAAAAACGAGTCAGCCAAGAATCAATATAGACAAAAGCATATAATAATATTAGACCTTACTCTGAAGAAATTTCATAGCAATCAATTTATTGCCTAAAAAGTGCACAGAGAATGAATACAAAATAAGACAAAGAACAATGAAAGCACAACTGATAATAAAGTGTAGCATCACTGGCCAAACAATGACAGCCAAAGATGCAATCAAACATATTACCTCATCCACAAGCTCACTGCGTCCCTGACCAGCTTCAACTGCTTCTAAGGCTTTCTCATGCCACCCATGTTGAAGGAGCCAAGATATGTGATCTTCTGCATCCCTAACAACAAAATAACTAAATAAGTTTACAACTTATATATTTCATAACCTTTATTTGCATGAAATCATAGATAAGTACAAGCATGGTACTGCAGACTAGGTAACCTTCTTTTTCTTTTTGCCTTTTTTTTTTTTTTCTGTTTTTCTGTTTTTGTGTAGAACAAGGAGAGACTTATACTGCCATTGTACTTAAAATCACACACCAGACATCTAGAACAATGATGAAGCAATAAAGAATAACAAAATGAAGAATCTTATAGTAAATATCAACAGAATGAATAGATGTGGATCGGTGAAAAACTTCATACAATCATTAATTGGTTGCTACAGCGTCTATATTTTTTAGACACCTTTCGAACTAAATAACCACATATAAGGTACTCTGAATGAGGAAAATCCCACGGACATTTGACATCTAGTAATTACTGATGCCGAAAATTTACCAGCAAGCTTAAGCCTACATGAAGCGATCCTCAAAAGCTCTCATCTGATGAATATACAAACAGATAACTAGGAAGGACCAGAATAGGTCGCACTGATTGAATTCCACAAGAAACAAGAAGTAATTTTCATATTATCAATGCACCGCGAATATAATCACACATAAATAGAAGGTAATATTTAATGGAAGTGAAGGAAAAGAGTCAACAACCTAGGTTTAGCAATAACTACATCCTTTGGCGACACAACATAATAAAATGGCTCGTCGCCAGCAGCCCACTGACCTCCTGCATAGCTGCTACCTACATTCAAATGCACAAAAATCATCTCTTTCACAGCAACTCTATTTACAACATTACAAGTAGAACCAGAAAATAATGAGCAACGGACTATAGTCATCTATTATTGACGAAACTTCATAGACAACCAAACTATACCTGAGAAAGGAGCATGGGCAAGTAAATAATCTTTAGCCTTGTAATGCTCAAAGCCATGTACAGGTAGTGCATCTGTCGCAAGCTCGTCATTATTCCAAGTGACCACTCGCACTTCTGGTCTCTGTGCATTCCCCTGCTATTACAAATTTACACATCTTTAGCAATTAATTCCAAGATCAACAAGTTCCATATATAAATGCAAAAGCCAAGACAAAGAAACGTATTCTTTTATGGAAGGAAACTAAGCACGAGAAAAATTACGCAGTTGAAAGTGGTGGGTATCTATATAATGTGATAGAGAACATTTGTCTTCTAGATAACCATGATAGATCATTAAGTTACATGTTATGGGCCTACAAATGCCAGCTTTGAAAAACTTTTTTAAAAAAAAGGGAAACAATGATAAAATACAGGAAAAATGCAAAACAAATGTTAAAAAATCCCAAAAATAGGTAGAAAGCAGGAGAGAAAAATAATTCATGTCTCATGTGCATAAATCTAAAGCATTTGTGATCTCCATTGAAAGGAAAAGAATAAAGCATGATTAGATGGAGCACTTTTGTATTACAACTTTACACCAACATTTACCCAAAAAAGGTGGACCAATGTTTGACAACACACTATAATTTCCACTAACATGAACATAGCACTAAAAGATGGGATAAGAACGTGATTTAATCAATAACAAAAATAACAGATAACTAAATAGACAATCCAAAATGATTCACCAATAATCTTGAGGGAAGAACAAGTCAAATACCTGACGTGATGGAACAGTGCTACAGAAGTCCTCTCCATCTTCTTCTCCAGGGATGTAGGCTAGAACAACCAAAGAATCACCAAAGGGAGCAATTCCTGAAATGAAATAGTTGGTTTGAAAAGATGCCACAATATCCACCTTGTTCATGCTAGACATTGGCTTGTGCTTATATGTCCCATTGGCGCCTGTATTCTGATTGGTTCTAATTGATGCAATTTTAACAGATGCTCCCCACCCAATGACCAACAGAGTATCATCCTGAATGTGATGTAGAATATGTTAAGAGAAAAACAGTATTA
Organism: Fraxinus cuspidata; assembly: GCA_903798385.1. Lineage (NCBI taxonomy): Eukaryota > Viridiplantae > Streptophyta > Magnoliopsida > Lamiales > Oleaceae > Fraxinus > Fraxinus cuspidata. Next base: position 24,116 of record CAIGRP010068879.1, read on the forward strand.
TCTAAATCAAAAGTACTACCACGTATAATATTTTTAGTTACTAATGGCATAGTATTCAAAAATATAGTTATGTCCCTCTTTCAGCCCATTCCACTTTTCATAGAACTTCAAATAATGTTCCATACATTGTTTATCTTCTACTAACCTGCCAAACTAAATGAGGGAGCAAAAGCTCAGGGCGGGGGCTTCCTCGAGGTCTTTCAATGAATGTTATACGTTGATCATTAGCAGCATCATAAACTTTAACACCTGAATCATTAGCCCAGGCAACAAGACTACTTCTCCACTTCACTACGTGAATTGGACCTTCACCAGAGTGCAGAACCTGTAAAAAGGATAATTATTTCACTGAGATCAAGATTTCAGAAAGCTCTGTGTCCTTTGAATTAGCATGGGTTGAAAGTAGAATTTCTTGGGAAACTAAACAAACCTGATCTCGATAGCCTATCCACTTCTTGACATTAAAATATACATGACCAGCTAGACCTCCAGTCACAAATCTTCTGGATGATTTCCTTGCATAATCTGGGTCTAATGCAATGGCCTTCATAGGGCGGTGATACTCAAATTGCATTTTCTCCTCGGTGAAAAGACTATTTATTACAACAGAACCATCATCAGAACAGCTTCCAATGTATTCACCTTCTACATCAAAGCAGATATCATTGACAGCAGCAGAATGAGCGGAAAATTCTTTAACCTGTAGAAGAGGAAATTTATTATTCATTTCAAGTTTCAAGCATGAGGCTGCCTAATCAGACAATAATGTCATAAAATAAAACACCGTCCCCATTTAAGAACTCAGACGATGGATTGTGCATAATGAAGGGTGATAAAGGATAAATGTGCCAAGTGGCATTTCTCTGATACTAAGGAATTTGAAGGCAAAGGATTTTCGGCTGTATGACTACAATATCGGCCCACAGTTGTAAGCTAGAATATTGATGCTTATCTGAGTCCTAATTTGAGTTTTAAATATCTGGATTAGTTTAGCTCAGGTGTTCATGCCTCAATTTTCCAATTTTAAAGTCATGTATGCAGAACTCGGAATAGGAATAGGAAATTCAACAGTATATGAACCAAATCAACCTTGCATTATACAAGTGAAGAATATCATTATTAGGTATTTTATGGATTATGAAATTGTTGAGCTATTGGAGATTTGTTCTGTGCTTCAGCAGCATAATGTAGAGGTGATTCCTGCAGGCTGCAGGTATAGTAAGTCATTTAACTCATTCTCCTGAGACATACATGATTGAACTGAGGTAAAATTATTTTGGGATAGAAAAAAACAGCATAGACGGTGCTCAAGTTGGAAGTGAAATATTCTGTCCAATCATTTAATGCAAGTAAAATCTCCAACGCTTCCATTTTGACTCTGAATACTCAAAGTTCAAGACTAATGTGCACAAGTTTATCAACATAAAAATTGTCGATTTCAGTAAAAAGTCAAAGCCATAGCATATTTGATAAAGGAATTTGTTAACCAACACCTACAAAAAAGATTTCTTTTTAATAAAGAGTGAACGTGCAATATTTAAATTAAAAACGTGTTAAAAGTTAGCAAAGGTAATCCACATATAACTTACGCAACTACTCCTGAAACATTTCTCAATCTCCGATATAATTAAAACCAATCCCTAGTGTGTTCAGCTAAGAGAGGGTCCTGGCACTTTCGTCATATGAAATTGTGAACTTTCCCAGCACAAAAGATCTTCAGCTAACCATTATCTACTTCTTTCATGTCCTAGTGACAGTCTTGGACAGCCTCAATTTCTTGCAAGCGCATGTATGTTTCCATGTCTGTATATGTGCAATAACACTGAAAATAGTTTTCTTTATATAAGAAAAAATATTATGTTTGTAAGAATTTGACGGGCAAAATTCTAAGACAAAAGTTCAATCAGCGTCAGCTCATTCAAGGATTTCAATGGTGAGCCAAGCCACTAATTATAGCATTTCCCAGTTATCCAATTCACCTTCCTATTCAACCAACTATATCCCTAGGACAAAAAGTACCAACATAACAGAACAATTTCTGGTACTCCTGGAGTATGGAAACTCCATACTCCCAGCCTAAGTTTCCATACTCCCAGCCTAATTAACATTCGTAATAAATAATTGGGACCCACTATTTAATTGTGACAAAGACATTAATACTAGCAGGGACTCACGGGGGGTACTAGAAACTTTGTAGTAACGTATCCAGATCACCCATAATTCTCTTAAAAAAACTGCTAACTATAAGTCAAAATTTATCCAAAATCCCACTAATGATATTGATCAGCCATAATATCTATCTAAATCAAACAATACCATTACCACCTAATTAAAATAAAAAATTGACTCAACAAAATGAGAATAAAAAAACTAACTTGATTGCCAATGAAATCGAGAATGTGAACCGAGCCGCTATGGGTACCGAGCGCGATCATGCGTTCAGCAACGGCAATACATGAAGCTGCATCGCTTTGGAGTAGCGTGGGCACACTGCCACCCATTCTCTGGTACTTAAGCCTCGGTTCATCTTCCTCTTCTTCCTCAGCCTCCGAACTTTCTTCTTCTGAATCTTCTTCTCTCTCGTCGTCGCCTTCCATTCCGTTCTCTGATTGCTTCGGTAACATTGTACAAAAAGTAGCTAAAGGCAGTGAAATTGAGTGATTGAAGAGAAATATAGAGAGAGATCTGTTGAGAATTTGGGCTGGAAATTTTGATTAGGTTTCGCTCTCCATTTTTATTTGTTTAGAAGCTTTTGGAGTTTCGTTGCGGGGGCGGGGGAGGGCTGGCTAAAAAGTAAAGTTATGAAAAGTACATACTAAAGTGTATTTGCAAGGAGACAATAAAATAAATTAAAAGGAATTTTGCATTAATAATTTTATGTTCCCTACTTCTAACAAAAACTTGAAATACAATTTCAAACAAATAAAATAATATATGAATTAGATGTTCCACCTTTCTTTTTTAGCAAAGAAACTTTTTCCCATTGTGAAACAAACTTTGTCGTGTCCTATTCAACAAACTAATTATTTTTATGTATTTTTCTAGTTAATTTCAAATTTTAAAAGGTGTGATAGTAGCTAAAATATGCTAATAAAAATTTAAATTGTGGAATGAAGAAATAATTAAAAAATAATAATTTATAAATTTCTCGAAATAGATAGTTTTAGTACCGATCCCAGTATTATGTGGCTTTATCACTAAATAAATAGAGTATTGCTATTTATCAACATTATGGTTGAACTTTGGCCTACGTGGTTGCATGATCAACATCCTATGTGATAAAAAATTATTTTTAAAGCAAGAAAGTATTTTAAGTGTTTTCCCACGAAAAATAAAAAAACCCAAACCCTTCAACTTCCTAATAGCTACATAATATGTTTCAATTTCTCTCTCTCACCCTTCAACTTCCAAATAGCAGTATTTCGCCTCCCTCCTCTTCCTCCACATTTCAATTGAGCCAAAACGAAAATTGGGTTATGCACCTTTTCTATTCAATTTTCTCTTTAAGGAGTTGAGCAATAGGTGAAAAAGAAGAGGAGGCTTGAAATTCCGATGGTGCCATCAACAGAGTGCGGTGTTGGAGAAGGTGAGAGATAGAAACTGGAACATATTCTCCTAGTATTGTGCAACCATGTAGAGTGAGATTCAACCCTAGTGAAGCTTAATAGTAATACTCAAATAAATATGAATAACACAAGATAAACATAACGGACATAATAGTCTCCTAAATAAGTTCCTAAAAAATTCCAAAAAAGCGAAATCACAAAATTCCACAAGCACAAGTAACTTAGCCTTAGAAGTAGTTTTTATCTTTTCAAAAGTCATATCAAACGGATCTTAAGAAGCTAATTTTGAATATACTAGAGTAACTTTATAGTTCTTAGTCAAGTTACAAGAACTTAATAAAAAATTGACTAGAGGTGACTTTTTCAGGAAGTTTTTCTATAATGAGTAGAAGCAAAAGTGAAAATATGGCCAAACATGTCCTTAACCAATTTCTAGTTATTCGTTGTTGATTCAACAATAAACAATGACGACAACCCCAAGAAAGTGTTGTTGCAACCCATGCCCCCAATCGCCTATTGGATTATACATGCAAATCCTCCTACTTTGGAATTGTGTGTGGGTCGGCTTTTTACTTGTTGAAAGGCATCTACAACTCCCTCAAAGGCAAGCACCTCATCAGTGACTCACAAGATGTATGCATCAAAGTCTCCCATTCGACCATTGTATGGTATATGTAAAGCAAAAGGATGATCCCTAGAATTCTCTCCTCTTGGTGCCTTGGCCATCGGATTCCTCCAAATGCACCTAAGGCCTCGGCCAGGCTTCATGCCCTGCTCTCTTTGGAGGTGTGTTATTCACGCTCATCCAGGGTGTTGCTAGCGTGCTCAATAAGGTCTCAAATGATGTCCAATCTCCTAAGAGGGGAGGAATAAAGTCATGAAAAGGGTTAAGTAGACTAATGGTTACAAAACTTTGTGAAATTCTAAAGGATTAATTCCATTTTGCCAAAGTTATATTATCCTCCAGTTGCAATTTACATAACACATTTTTACATATCAACAAATGAGATGTTGCATACAAGTCCCATAAAACAAAACAAAGTGAATTACAAAAAAATCCTCTGAAAAGAGAAGCACATACTTTGGATGATTTACGGTTGAAGGGTCAGTTTTACCTGTCAAGAATCTCAATGTAAATTGTACAATTATGCCCAATGTTACGAGTCCAATTAAACAACCGGTCCAATGTCCAATCTAATTAAAGCTTAAAAATCACTAATTAAAACCGATAAATGGCCAATCAATTAGCCAAAACCGGATGATGATAACAATTTATCCGAATTTGCCAACGGTAACTTACAAAAAAACCCTTAAAATTAGAGGCATTTTGAAAAATCATATGAAAAGTATTTTTTACTTAAAAAATACCGTGTAAAGTTAACTTTCACTTTTTAATATAAACAGTGACACAATGTCACTTTTTATTTAAAAATAACATTCAACGTCACTTTTATTAAAAAGTGAGGTTTGTCACTCAAAAAAGTAATAGAAATTTCAAGAAAGTGACAAACACTAAAAAGTGAAGAAAAAAGTGACTAGAATTTAAAAAAGAGATAAATTCAAAAAAGTGACATAAATTAAAAAAAAAAGTGACAGAAAATAAAAATAATGATAAACACTAAACAAATGACAATATTCAAAAAAAAAAATTGAAAAACTTTAAAAAGTGATAGATATTAAAAAGTGACAAATTCAAAAAAAAATTGACAAATACTCAAAAATTGCAAAAATTCAAAAAAGTAACAAATACTCAAAACATGGTAAAACAACAATCAAAATTTATATTTGTCACTAAAAAAAAGTGATAGGAATTTTAAAAAAAAATAGTAACATACAATAAAAAAATGATAGAAAATTCGAAAAAATGAGAAAGAAGTGACAACAATAAAAAAAGTGATAAAAATTCAAAAAAGTAACAAAACGCCAATCAAAACCTTAAAATAGCACTTTTTTTTTATTATAAATGTCACTTTTATTAAAAAGAAATATTTGTCGCTCAAAAAACTGAAAAAAAATCTTAAGAAAGTGATATAAAAAAAAAAAAGAAAAACACAAGAAAGTAATAGAAATTCAAAAAATGTTACAAACACTCAAAAAAGTAATAGAAATTTGAAAAACAAAAGTGAGAAAACACTCTAAAAGTGACAAAAATTCAAAAAAGTGACAAATACTAATTAAAACATTAAAATCAGTTCAATAAAGTGACGGAAAAAAAAGTAACACAACCTCCGTCTGTTGATCTATGATTTAATATAACTCCATTTGTTTTTATTATAACAAATAAGATACTTTATGTTTTTAACAATCTTGATTCTTGAGTTTTTCATATATAAATCTTCTTAATCATTCAAATGCTCAAATCGTCATCCGTTGAAGAATAAGCAATCAAAAGAAACTCGAAGAGAACAAGAACTTTAAAGATTAGAGTGTAGAAGTTGTTTATCAAAACTTCAATTT
>CAIGRP010068890.1:0-13351 GCA_903798385.1 Fraxinus cuspidata
AGCAACCAAGGAAAGAGAGGTGGTTCGGTTGTGGATGATTTTGGCTAAAGTGGTGTCGATTGACGTTGACTGAGCCCGGAATTTGCGTTGATTGGAGCACAATAATGAACATATACAATTGTTGGGTACGTGCTAACAATATGGTATTATCTTGGTTGTTGAATTCAATAAACAAAGAAATTCATCAAAGTTTGTTGTATATTTCGTCTGCCTATAAAGTATGGAATGAACTCAGAACTAGATACATTCCTAGTGATGGACCTAGAGTGTATCACTTGGAGAAATCCCCAACTCCATTTCTCAAGGCTCACAATCATTAACCACATACTACAATTCATTCGAGGCCACTTGGGATGAGTACATTAGTTGCAGACCACTCCCAAAATGTAGTTGTAGAATGCTTTCCCACTGCACCTGTGATATACTACGCAACATATTTGATACACAGCAATCAGATGCTGTTATGAAGTTTCTTATTGGGCTAAATGAATCATATTTAGCATTAAGAAGCCAGTTGCTACTAACTTCTTCACTTCCATCATTAGCTCGAGTATACGCTCTTTTACTTCAAGAAGAAAGCCAGCGAGATCTTCATGCTCACTCACTGCCAGAATCGGTTGCAATGGCTGCAAGACAACCTCCTAGAGCATTTAGTAAACCCCTACCTTGGAAAGATAAAAAGAAGCCTAAATGTAATCATTGTGGTTATCTTAATCACACTGCAGATAAGCGTTTTCAACTCATAGGCTATCCCCCGGGCTGGAAAGGCCTTAGAGGATCAAGAATGTTAGTTGATGCTCTTGCTGCCCATGCTGCAGCAATAAATCAATCTGCAGATGATGGGGGACCAAGTTATCCATTCAATCAAGAACTTTACCAGCAATTCATAGCCTTTATCAAATCTCAGCAAACACCATCTCTAGAAACACATAACCCCATAGCATTCACTATCACTGCAAGTATTTCATTCTGTAATAGCACTTTCAAACAAGGAATATTTTCTGGATAATTGATACAGGTGCAACAGATCACATGATCTGTTCACCAAACTTTTTTACTTCCATTGATTTAACCACAGGTAGCAATGTTCACTTACCAAATGGTTCTTCTGTACCAGTCAGTCATATTGACAAAATCCAAATTTCTGACATCTTAACTCTTGACAATGTTCTATATGTACCTTCTTTTTCATTCAATCTTATTTCAGTTTCCAAGTTAACAAAGTCTTCTAACCTGTGTATATTATTTTCTGTCATTATTTCATACAGGATCTATCCAGCTTGAGTATGACGGGTTATGCTAAGGAAAAATGGGGCTTATATCACCTACTGATTAGTCATGATCAACATATGCCTCAATCTATCTCCAATCTAGTAGCTCATACTTCTCAACATTCCAACTATGACCTATGGCATCACAGGCTTGGGCATATATCCAATACAGGAATGTCCAAGATCCCACAAATTACTTCTCAAATACCTTGTAACAATTTACATATATGCGAAGTTTGTCCTCTAGCAAAGCAAAAGAAATTACCATTTCTTATCAGTGAATCAATATCAAACAAAATTTTTTATTTAGTCCATTGTGACATTTGAGGTCCATTTAGTATGCATTCTGTCAATGATTACAGATTTTTCCTTATTTTGGTTGACGATTATTCCAGATGCACATAGGTTTTCATGATGCAATCCAAATCTCAAACTCGTGACCATATCAAAAACTTTTACCAAATGGTCTCACTTCAATACTAAAATAAAATCCATTAGATGAGACAATGGTGCTGAATTCCCTATGACAGATTTTTATCAATCTCATGGGATCATTTATAAGAAAAACTGTGTAGAATCGCCCCAACAAAATGGAATATTAGAGAGAAAACACCAATATATCCTATAGGTAGCTAGAGGGTTTCTTTTCCAATCCAATGTTCCTCTTTATCTTTTGGAGTGATTGCATACATACTGCAGTACACATCATAAACCGTATACCATCACCCATTCTTGGCAACAAGACACCTTATGAAGTACTCTTCCAAAAGCCACCTAACTACTACCACCTCAGAACATTTGGTTTTCTTTGCTTTGCATCCACAATCAGTTCACATAGAACAAAGTTCTCTCCTCGAGCATCTAAGTGCATCTTCCTTGGATATCCTCTTGGATACAAGGGCTACAAAGTATATGACTTACAAACCCACAAAGTTTTTATTAGCAGGAATGTAATTTTCTAGAAAACACATTTCCATAGAAACAGTTCTCATCAAACTCACTATCAAATTCACATGTATTTCTTATACCTAAGCCCATTTTTTATCATACACCAACAGCTCAACCACTTGCTCCACTTATTCCAGAAACAAATAATCTAATTAAGCCAAATTACACTTCAGCTCCTAGGTCAGATGATAGCAGATTCAACAACCCTTCAAACTTTCTCGAGTTACCAAATATTCTACAAATCTCTCATTTGCAGCCTCATCTCAGAAGATCTAACAGAATCAGACTTCTGCCTGCTCATTTGATTGATTATCAGTGTAAGTTGCCCTCCTCTTCCACATCAATTCAACCTTCTGCAATGCTGGTTAGACTATGTGAATCAGGTAAACCATATTCTTTATCCAATTTTATTTCCATTAACCGTTTAGCTCCCAAACACAAAGCTTTTACTACAACACCCTCCAATACTTTTGAACCAAAATTCTATGGTCAAGCTGTTAAATTTTCCTATTGGCAAAAAGCTATGGATAGTGAAATTAAGGCTCTTGAAAATAATAATACTTGGACCCTCATGCATCTTCCACGTGACAAACATACTATTGGATGTAAATGGGTTTACAAAGTCAAGTATAGGGCAGATGGTACTGTGGAAAGGTATAAAGCACAGCTGGTTGCTAAGGAATATACCCAACAGGAAGGCCTTGATTTTTTTGACATTTTTTCTCCCGTTGCAAAATTGACTTCCATTCATGTGCTATTAGCCATTACTGCAGTAAACAATTGGTTTTTACACCAATTAGATGTCAACAATACCTTTTTGCATGGTGATTTACACGAGGAAGTCTACTTGGAGTTACCACATGGTTATCCTATTCATGACACCTCCTTGGTTTGTAAACTAAACAAGAGTTTGTACGAACTTAAACAAGCATCTAGACAATGGGTTGCAAAGCTCACTACCAGCCTCATTTCATATGGATTTCAGCAAGCCAAGTCAGATTCTTCCCTATTCCTTCGCACTACTAGTGATTCATTCATGGTGCTCTTGGTTTCTGTTAATGATATCCTACTTGCAAGTAATAATCTCAATGAAATTTAAGCTCTCAAAAAAATTTTGGATAATCATTTCACAATTAAGGACTTAGATAAGTTAAAGTATATTCTTGGACTAGAAATTACTAGATCACGGAAAGGAATAAGCTTTTGTCAAAGAAAATATGCTTTAGATATATTGGAGGACTCTGGCTTCTCTGGCTGCAAACCTATAGCATTCCCAATGGATTCTACCCTCAAGCTAAGTTCTGAAGACTGCAACTTCCTACCTGATCCCTCAGTGTATCGAATACTTATTGGCAGATTGATCTACCTCACAATCACTAGACCTGACTTATCCTATTCAGTCCAAGTCCTAAGTCAATATATGTCCAAACCTACTTAGTCACATTTGAATGCAGCTTACAGGGTTCTCAGATTCATTAAGGCTATCCCCGGCCAAAGTTTATTCTTTCCCAGTAGGTTAGAGCTACATCCTAAAGCTTACAGTGATTAGGCACGCTGCATTGACACTAGGCGCAACATTATTGGCTATGCCATTTTCTTTGGTGAATCTTTAATTTCATGGAAATCTAAGAAACAAACTACAGTCAGCAGGTCTAGTGCTGAAGCTGAGTACATGGCACTTGCTACCACAACCTGTGAGGTCCAATGGCTAATTTATCTTCTACACTACTTAGGTGTCAATCATGATCAACCTGGACTCATGTATACTTACAGCAAGTCAGCACTTTCCATTGCTACTAGTCCTATTCAACACAAAAGAACCAAGCATATTCAAATAGATTGACATCTTGTTTGAGAGAAACTACAAGCTGGTTTGGTGAAGATCATCCATGTTCCTACCCAACATAAGCTAGTAGATGTTTTGATAAAACCCCTTGGCTATATGAATCATTCAAAATGAATATTTCCAAGATGGGCATTCTAGACATACATGCCCATTTTGTGGGGGGATCTTACGATACAGAGAAAACAGAGGCAGCAGTTCCAGCCAAATTAGCAGATTCAGCTCCAGCAACTCCAGCCAAGTCTGTAGCCAAGACAGCAGCTCCCATAACCGCCAAGAAGTAGTTGTATCTAGTTATACCTATTTAGATGTGAAGGGAATCAATTAGATAGTTTAGTTAGTTAGAATAAATACAGTTAGTTAAAACTGCTGTTACAAGTTCATATGCAATGCTGTAACATGTCTATAAATATAAGCTCTTTTCAATCGATCAATACAATAAGAATTCATCTCTTTCTTCTTTATTTTCTTTTATCAATTTAGAAATTCAATAATCTATCTCGTATGTAGAGAAATTAGAAATAATATGAAAACTGGCAATAACCATTGCATAAGAGTCCATGACCATTATCAAAGATACCACCAAAATAAACTCCTGGTATGGGTTATCAAATCTAATACCAATTTTTTATCTGGAATTATTTCGAATGGCAACAGAACCTTTCCTTGCATTCCAAGAGTTGGGCCCCTAGAAATCCAGCTCACCATAGTATGTACGAATAAATTTTCTAGGGTAGTAAATCATTCTATGAGCATTGAAATACAGTTAGAACGATCTCACCCACTCTAAAACAAATCATTCTATGAGCATTGAAAACATCTCATGCATAAATAAATCTTAGAAGATAACCATCCTTAGACAAATTTTGGTTTTAAAATTTAGGAAAATTACAACAGAGGTCCCAAACCTTTCCATTTGCTGCAGACTATACTTTAACCTTTTATTTTTGTGGCCCCAGTCCCAAACCTTTCACTTTGACTGCAACGGAATCCATTGGGCAGAATTCCTCCATTAATTTCTTAGTCAACCTTGTAATTAGAAGTTTGACTAAAATTAACAAAATAAGTGAGGGATAAAATTGTATATTTACATTTTCTATATAAAACTTTAAAATAATTAAATCAAAAATAAAAAAAGATTGTTCATCTTCTCCATAACCACACACCCCCATCCCCACCATTTCCGTAAAACCAAAAACAGAAAATTTGTCAGTCCTACATTGTCCACCGTCACTGCAAACTAATCCTTCTTCTTTTTGGTAGATTTTTGATTTGAGATTTTTGTTGTGTTTCTCATGAAACTAAAATTTGGGTTTTGAAGTTCTATCAAGATTTTCAATTGGGTTTCTGTTATTTTTTTTTATTTAATTGAATTTCCTTTTCTACTTTCCAAAATTGGTAATTTATCACAAAGCCTCACTCCAGTAAAATTTCCGCCTCCATCTTCGAGGCTTGTTTCTTTTCCATTTGCCATTGATAATTCTCAACCTCCAGCAGTGACGAATTCAATATTTATACATCAACACTAAAATCATCAACAGCAAATTATCTCATTTACACTAGAGAAACAAAATTTTGGGTTCACCATATTTTGCAGGTGAAGTAGCAGCAACAACAATTGTTGTGGGATTGGGATGATACATTGAAATTAAGTCTTAAGAGGAACGATGATGAATAGGTTGGGGTAGGATGGCAAGGGTTGTTAAGGCTCCAGTTGCACCTCTGAATTGCACTCATGTTGGGAGGAAAACGTTAGCAAATTTTTAAAAAAAAATTGGATTTGAGTGAGATTTTTGCATTGTAGTTTGAGATTTAGGTCGACGGTGGTGGCGATTTGCGATGGGTGGTGAGATGTCAGGTGATATGGTAGTGGTGGTCAATGGGATATGAGTGGGAATGGGATAGGATGGGTTGTGGGGTCATGGAAAAGATGAACAGTCATTTTTTTATTTTTGATTTAATTATTTTAGAGTTTTATATAGAAAATTTAAATATACCATTTTACCCTTTACTTATTTTGTTAATTTTAGTCAAACTTCTAATTTTATGGTTGACTAACGGATTCTGTCCAATGGATTCTAGCTACAGTCAAAGTGAAAGGTTTGGAACTACAGTCGCAAATATAAAATGTCAAGGTATAGTCTACAGCAAATGGAAAGGATTGGGACCTCCGCTGCAATTTTTCCAAAAATTTTCTACCAACAGAGCTTAGTAAAAAATTCTAGTATTGTCAATAAGCTTGATTTGATCTGATCTTAGAAAAATCAATCTTGACACTATTTAACAACTAATTATAACCCAACAATTCAAAATTATTAAGGTTTTAAAGATTGTGAAACTTTGTTTAAGAATGGACATTGAAAGTGCTTTGCAACCAAACAAGTACGAAGTTATAAATTTGTATTCCAAAAGGGCATCTTGAATATAGTAGTTCAGATTATTTTTTGATAATTTAGCTCAATAAATTATTCTTATAAAATGTCCATCATATTACATATCTAAGTTCTAAAAATGAAACAACATAATTTAGAATATAATGTCCATGTTTACAAATTAACTGTCTAAATTAAGCTCCAAAATAAATCACAACAATTTTTTAGAAATGCGGAATAAAGCACAAGTAAACAGATTCTTTTAAGTCATAATTGTTTCACTTACTTGCACCAAAATAAAGCAGAATGCTCCAAAACCAAGTCAGCAAAAGTATTGCCTGCAAACCACAATAAGTCCAATCAATGCAACCACAAGTGAAATATCAAACAATATATAGAAATTTAAAGATGATTCAAAACAAACTATACGAAGAAACCTATGAACTCAACTAATTAGGAAGCACCCAACTATGTAGAGAAATCATGTGTTTGCCCTTTTATGAGTCATAAAATTTGGGATGGTCAAAACGCTAACAAACATGCACTTAATAGTTAATATATAAACAAATAAGAATTTGCACTCTATCAAAAAATAGCTACAGCCCAGAAAATGATCAGACAACAGATCCATGGATCAAAGGGGATAGTAGAAAATAAGTAACAAGAGAAATTTATCTAAACATGTTCCACACTCATTACTGTGAACATAGTTCCCACAAGAATAATGTAGAACAAAAACCAAATCAGTAAACTAAAAAGAAAAAAATAGGCCCATCGTGCGAATGTATATACAGAATAACAAGGTTACAACAAGACTTTATCTGTATCTATGTGTTTAAAAAAAAAAGGAGAGCACTCTCTTATCCTTCAATGCTCAACACGTAAGCTAATATACATTTGTCTATAGACTCAAAACCATCATGAAATGACATCAATGTTATCCTTTAAATGTTAACTAAAAGATGACACATCAATGTCAAAAAAAGCATGCAAACAAATGAATGAGAATAATGCAACTAAATTGAAGCAACAAATTCAAATAAATGTATACTTTTTCAGAAACAGAAAATAAGACAAAAATTGACCTTGCAAAAATAAAATTTTGCTAATGCATCAGAGAGATTCCCATTGACAAATCATCATGCTCTTAAAAGAGTTCTGATGTCCCCATCAGTTTTATCGTCACTTGCATTAAGAAATTGACTTAAATTAAGGAAAACACACTTTTCGCTACTGAATTTTAGCTTACGTAACGAATCAAACTAAATAAGTTTACAGAAAAAAAAAATTACATTGGGAAAAAATAAATAAAGAATAAAATAATGTTTAATGTCTTGATTACTCTTTGATTTTAATCAACAAGCAAGAACCCATCTTAAGAGCCAAGTGGTCAAATTAAAAAAAAAGGAAGAATGCATAAATAATTAAATAGAGCCAGGATTAAAGGGAAACTGAATTGAAACTAAAAATGTGAAATAATCAACAATTATACTGACAACAAAGAAGCAAATATTACCGAGTTATGGTGACGGTACGCATAACGTCCCCATCTTTTACTGTTAATGTGAAAAACATCATTACCTTTCAGTTTTTAGCATTTTCACCTTTCATTGCCAAAATGTTATTTTCATCCATTTTTTCAATTTAAAATTATGAAATGACGAATATATACTTCTTTTTAAATAAAACAAAAAGAAAAAAAATAATAATTGCAATCATAGTCTTAATTTTTTTTTTAAAAAAAAAGCGCAAATGAGTCCCAAATAAATTATTAAAAGGGTAATTAGCACATAATGTTCGTACATTTCACTATTATTGCAAAAAAGGTCCATACTTTTTTTTTTTTTGCATTTTCACCATTTATTACACATTTGATTACACAAATCATCATTCTATCAATTTTCATCTAATTTCTTAATAAAAAGCTATGAAATGACAAATATATTCTCTTATTTAAATAAAATAAATAAATAATTGATTGCAACCATAGCCTCAATTTTTTTAAAAAGTACAAACGAGTCCTGAATAAATTATTTAATTTTTTTTAAAAGTGCAAACGAGTCCCAATTAAATTTATTTAAAAATTTAAAAAATTAAAAAATGCAAACGAGTCTCAAATAAATTATTAAAGAATTAAAAATAAATTTTTTTTATTTAAATAGGAGGGTATATTCATTTTTTTCACAGTTCTTTATTAGGAAATTGGATGAAAATGAATGGAAATGATAGTTTGAACAATCAAATGTATTAAGGGTGAAAATGCTAAAAAAGTGAAAGGTAGAGATATTTTGGCAATAACGGTGAAAAATAGTGATATTATGCACTAATTACCCTTTTAATAATTTATTTGCAATTAATTTTTGCTTTTTTTTTTTTAAAGAGAATGATATATTCGTCATTTCACAAATTTTAATTGAGAAAATAGATGAAATGATCTTTTTCGCAATGAAATGTGGAAATAGAGTGAAAATGCCAAAAAAAATGAAAAGTATTAACGTTTTTCACAATAACAATGAAAGGTATGAGACGTTATATGTTAATTACCCTTATGACGACGATTGTGATTTGGAATTGTGTACAGAGAGAGGATCACATTTGTATACGAAATTGAGCTAAGAAGAAAGCCACAAAATGGTGAATGTAGACCTCAGATTCAAGATAATTAGTTTCAAGAAAATACCAAAAACCCAGATTCTTTAAATGATGGTATTGACAAGTTACGATCCAAGAGATAAACGAAAAATAGGATGCTTTTTTTTCAAAGACACAAAAATCTACATGGAAGGAAAAACTTCATCGAACCATCAAAAGTTCCTATTTTAAATCCAACTAGTGAAATCAAAAAAATGTATCAAAAGTGGAACTGCTATCAAAATACCAGAGTCGGCATTTACAAAACCAAGGAAGAATCATTGTAAAGACCAAGGTTCAAATAACGAGTATATAAAATAGAAAATACAGTTTCTTATAATGATTTGGAAAAATTAGCAAGTGGCACGTTTGGTAGCGTGGGAAGATGGAGAAAGATTACAAACGGGCTGTGTATGTCAGATTCAAAGGCGTGTGAATTAAGAAAGAGCAAAGGTCAGAGATCAAAACGACACCGTTTTTCAGTTAAAAATTAGTAAAACTATGATTGAGGCTTCTGGTAAAAAATCATGATGATGTCATCAAAACAACGCCTAATGGACGAAAATCTGAACAATGTATAGACATTCACTCTTATAAGTTTTTGTGTTTGTGTGTGACTCCAATGACAATAACAAAATTGTTGCAATGAATAATCACTATATGGACTATGAAGCTATTCTTGGAGAAAATCCAATTTGTCGTATTTGTTATGTGATGCATTGTATTGGGCAATGCTTATCTTCGTGCACTGATGTATTCATGTCAAAGCTTCTAGGGTTTAGAAAATATTTGAAATACCGAAAACAAACAATTGATAATTTTGATGAAAAGTATATGCTCATGGGAGATTTTGTACCTAGCATTGGGATGAGGACATCCAGCTTGTGAGAAATGGTCCTCCTCTATTGAACGAGAAAGTACTGTAAAGTATTATTATGAACTTGTCAAGTTGGATAAAGAAGATATGATTATGGGGGATTACATGCACTGGGATGGATTTAAATAATGGGAGTATAACCGCTTGACGGAGCATATGAGATTTACTTCTCATTGCTCGTGGATTTAAATTATGGATCAGTCATTCAATCTGATGAAATATCAGCGATTGAAGAAGGGCTTTAAGTGAATGAAAATTTAATCACAATGGAACCAAACGAAAATGTGGAAATCAATTAGGAGAAAATCAACATATATTCTTCTGATTTCATTGATTGCCCGAAAATTGATTTTGTGATTAAGTCCAAAGAGGAAATGGTAGTCTTCATAGTTGAATTGGATGGAATGTGAAAGTCCTATTACATTGAAAAGGGCAAGGTAGAGGTTTGAAAAAATAATGAAGAATGGAGCAAAGGTAAAACAAGAAAACTTTGCGAGGCAAACCAATCTTTCTAACTTTTAATCTTTTTATTTACTTTTATTTCTTTTCATGCTTTTATTTGATTTGCCATCGTTTTTTGTAGGTCATTTTTGAAGTCCTATTTACACATGGTTCTCAACAAGTTTGGGGGTAAATTGTTGTATAAGAAGGTCAAATGCCTAAGTCCATCAAAAAATCCTTCAACATTCATCCAATTAGAGAAGTCTCATTGACTCTTTATTCTCTTTTATGTTGTTATTTTACACATTGAGGACAGTGTGTGGTTTAACTTTGAATGTGGTTTAACTTTGAAGGTATGTGCTTAATTTGAGGCAATTTTGTGTTGACGTATTAGATAGCCTTGTTGACTTAAGATGGTTTGATATTTAAAATTGTGATTGATTCATGAGCTATGACCAAATATGCTATTTGTGCATAAATATTTTGAAAGAAAAATTGTTTATCCATGCATGACCTTAAATTACTTTGAGTACAATAGTCTTGATAAATCGTCTTCTAGTTGTGAAAACTTTTGATTAATGGATAGATTCTTGAATTGGTAGAACTAGGTTATGATTTGTATTTAAATTTCTATTAATGCTATATTTTCTTCTCTTTCACTTAACCATATTGCGAAATAAGTTTGGGGTGGTCGAGTCGGTTAAGGATTTCATCTAGAAGTGTGTTAATTCCATACATGCTAATATATTTGTGTGGAGTATTTTTTGCTAACAAGTATAAGCTAAGTAATGACCATAAGCTAAAGATCTAAGTTCGAATATATTTTTGTTGTGCTTAAAAAAGGACATTGTACTTGTTGAATCATAGGCCTCACTATGTAGCCTTTTTGACTCGAGTTATTAAATACATAGGGTTATCTTGAAACTCGATATCCTTTGGTCTAAAAACTCGGGAAGTTATTGACCTAAAGCTCACTATACGGATCAAGAAGAAAGTTTAAGGGTGTGAGGTCAATCATGAGTTTTAATTGAACAATTAGATGAAAATTGTGCAATTATATTTGATGTTTGGGTTTCGATGACTATTGGGTTTGAATTACATAGTATAAGCTTAAATGTCGAAACAGTCAATTAGTGGAGGATCATCACATGACTAGATGTTGAGATTTTCGATTAGACATAATCTAATTAGAGTTGTAAAAGAAATGAGTGATTTGATAACAACTTTTAGATTTACACCTCGGGAAAGAAAATAAACATCTTTTGGGGTTACAAATCTCATGAGCAGGAAAGGAAATATATAACCATAAAGGGTCGGTTGTAACCAATTTGAAAAATTTTCCATCGTGACAATTTTTTTGAGTTTAGGTGATGATTGAAGATGACTATGTGCATACACACCAATCGAACATTGGATGAACTCAAATTGTTTTTAGTAGCATGATTTGGAAGCATATTTACAAATTATCTAAGGTGTTGATCCTTATCTCATTTTGAATGATTGTGATAGTTGATAAATTTGCTTGGGACAAGCAATAGCTTAAGTTTGAGGGTGTTGGATAAGTATTTTTTACACACTTATTTGAAACTTAGAACGAGCTAATTATTGATGTATTGAGCGGATTGTATTCACCATTGTGTAATTATGACTTTTGTAGGTCAAAACCTCAAAAGGAAATGGAACAAGTCAAAACAAAGTAAAAATGGACCTAAATTGTGTGGAATCATGAATTTGGGAACCAAAATGCACAAGTGCAGAAAGTTGAAGGATTTTAGATGCAATTTATATGGGGTGTGATCAAAAGAAAAGTCAAATTTCAAGGACCAAATTGAACAAGATCAAAGTTGAGAGATCTTGTGTGCAAATTGTGAAGACCAAAGCTGCAATTAGCGAAGGCAAATAGTAGCCGCCCCGCGTGCAGCTCAAATCGGTATGTAGTGCGATTCAAGCCAAAGGCAGAAAGCGTTGGTGTGCGCGTAAGCCTATAAAGCTGGGGTCGTTTTTCTTTTCTATTTTCTTATGAAAATTCTGTGGCTCTTTTGCAATATTTTGGGTGTGTTTTTTTGGGTTTTTAGAAGCAAGAAGCTTAGTCACTTAGCCCATTCTTCATTCTCTTCTCATTCTTCATTGTTCTCTTTTCTTTTCAATTTTACTCACTTTGGGGGAGAAAAGGGGAATAAACTATAGCACAAAAAAGGGAGAAAAATCAAAGAAGAAATGAAGAAAATTTGGGGAAATCAAGATCAATCCATAGATTGCTTCAAGAATCTAACCAAAAAAAGAAAGATTTTATCTATAATCTTGTATTTACTCCATTATGTTCTCCTATTCATGATGTATTGTATGTAGCTTCTTCTTCTTATGTAAATAAAATGGGCTAAGTTCTTGTGTTAGGATTTATGACGGAAATTTAACCTATTTTTATTAATTTCAATATTTGTTTTTTAATGTTAAAATACTTATTTTCATGTGTATTTACTGATATAGTTTGTGCATTATTATTTATGTGGCTAATAAATGATTATATTTAGTGATTTGTGTACTATTCGTAAAAAGATTGTGTATTTAAGATCAAATAATAATTTCTCTAGATTCTTGCAGGGGATAGAGATATATTCCTAACCATAAGTAATCTCTTGAACTATGCCCACAAATATTTAATGCAAGTAATTCAGTTTTAATCGACATAGAGATATAGGGTGTATTTGAACCACATTATTTTGGAAGAACGAATTCTGGAATAGTAGATTGATGGAGAATGTGTAGTTGAAAAAGAAGGAAAAGTTATTGTTGTGATGGAAAATATTATTTTATTGAAGAATGTGTGGTTGAAAATGAATAGAATAATGAGAATGAAAATTTTAATGTGGCTCAAACAGGGACTAAATGAGCCAATAAAAACTTCACAGAATATTCATTGGTCGTGTATGAAATTTACCCCCTAAATATTTGCATTCATATATGGATC
>CAIGRP010068892.1:0-12895 GCA_903798385.1 Fraxinus cuspidata
TATATATAGGGTTATGGTCATCAATACATACATAATTTTTTATTCTTTATGTAATCCCATAAACATAAGAATAATAAGAAAAAGCGTATCGAAGATGAAGAACAAGAACTCGCAAGTATTCTAATCAAGAACATGCAATTCAAAATCTAGTCATCATGATCCAGTAATCAAATTCATTCTCAATAATCAAGCTAGTTCAGCACTTTATAATTCTTTTGTGATTTGACATGGAGGATCAATCATAAATATAGAAAAGGGTTTTCAAGCTCGTGAGATTCAAAAGTTTTAAAATCTAATAAGTGGTATTAGAACCAACTTCATGTTAAACTATTGAAAATCAAGAAAGAATTTTCGAAATGAAATTCGTACATTAAATTTTGTAATTCTTTAATTTTTGGATGCGAATTTTAGGTCTAAATTTCGAATTTAAGATTTTTTTGGGAATTTTTCGGAGTTAAAATAGGCTTGGAACATTGTAACGCCATGTTTGGATGATGCAGTACCCAGCCTCGATATTATGAACATCGAACGGACGTTCACTAGCTGTGACCCTCCCGTTCGAGGGGAGCGGCTAGTAGGTTAGTGCTCGAGTGTTAAGAGCGGATACTCTACCGTTCGCTAGGCGTCAGGTTGGCGTTCGAGTAATGGTTTTGTTGCTCGATAGCTGCTTGACTAGCACTCGAGCGATAGTATCATCTGGACATAAATGTAAAACTCTGGAAAACATTTTAAGTAACAATTAATTTCAAATTTTGTTACATTCAGTTTCTTTCGGATGTCTAATATTCTAAAATAGATTAGCTTGAAGTAATATGTTTGATTACTACATCAGAGTACCACTTACAAATTAATATTTCTGTCTAAAGACTAATTGTCAATATTGTGTTCGGTCTTTTGTGATAGAGCCCACCATTATTTGAATTTATTGATTGTTTAAAATGGATTCTCATGAAATACGTGTTTTTTGTTTTTGTTTTCTATTCAGTTAATTCATCTGCTTTTACAATATCTACTAGCATCAACTCTATTCATGTGCTAATTGGAATCTACTTTAAGAATTGAAAAGACAACGTTCATATCGTTCTCGATTGTATGGATAAAGACCTTGCGTTAAGGACTAAACAACCTACCGCACTTATGAATAAAAGTTGTGGTGATGAAAAATGGTTCTTTGATAAGGGGGGTTTTTCAAATCGAACGAGTCTTATTATCATGAAGTGTGAAATTTTAGAAACATTCAGGGGCATTGTGTTTGATAAGATAACCATTGCCACATAATTTTTTGAAGAAATTGAAAAATGCTTTGTGAAAAGTGATAAAGTTTAAACAAGTATGCTTCTGACAAACTTAGTTTCTCTAAAATATAAAGATAAAGGAAATATAAGAGAGGACATCATGAAAATGTCTTATCTTGATTCAAAACTAAAGGGACAAAAGTTTAATTTGTCCGATGATTTGCTTGTCCATTTAGTTTTTATTTCTCTTCATACACAATTCAGTCAATTTAAGGTCATTTACAACTGTAACAAGGAGAAGTGGATTCTTAATGAGCTCATTTCATATTGAGTGTAAAAAGAAAATGCTTGCAAAAGAGAACTAAAAGTGCTTATTTGACAAATACCTCTAAGGACGAGTTTCTAGAAAAGAAAAAAATAAGGAAGATGTATTTGGTTCAGCTCAACACAAACATCAAATGCCTGAAAAGGATAAATCATATGGCTATTACTTTTATGGAAATCCTAGACACAAAGAGAGATTGTAACAAATACCACACAGGCATGTAAAAAATGTACATTTCTCACTTAGATTTGTTTTGAGATTAATTTAATTTTAATATCTAGATAAACTTGGTAAATTGATGCGGGTACCACAACTCATATAAGTGTGTCTATGTAAGATTGTTCCAACAGTTGAAAGCAAAATGATATTGAATAACTCATCTATGTAGGCAACGGCAAATCAACTGAAGTTTGTTTTTATTTGAATTTGAAAGAGAATTTGTGGTACCATCTTTTAGACTAAATTTTGTTTCTATTACTATATTGGACAAATTCGGTTATTCTTATTCATTTGAAAATAATCAATTTAGCCTTTATCTTAATTCAAATATTGTAAGTATTGATTCTTTATTAGTATATGATTATCTATATTTGCTTAATTCTATTGCCTTTTATAATGAAATTTTGCATATAAATTCACGTGATATTAAATGTAAATTAACCAATAAGAATTTTGTTTCGTTATGACACAAGCGATTATGTCACATCTCTTAAAAGAGAATCGAAAAGCTTCGTCAGAAGGAATTCTAATCCCCACGATTTATCAGACTTAAGTGTTTGTATTAATTGCATTGAGGGGAAACAGATAAACATAAGGAAATTAGGTGCCAATACGAATTCAAATGTTTCAGAATTAATACATACAGATATCTATAGGTCATTCCATTCGACTTCTTGGAATGGTCAACAGTCATTTATTTCGTTCATAGATGATTTTTCTCATTATAGTTACTTGTATCTCATTCATGAGAAATCTCAATGACTGGACATATTCAAGAGTTACAAGGCTAAGGTTGAAAATCAACTCAGCAAAATAATAAAACACTCTGATCATGGAGATAAGTACTACGGAAGATATAACGGATTTAGAGAACAATATCAGGGTCTTTTGCTAAATTCCTAGATGAATGTTGAATTGTCTCACGGCACACCATGCTAGGATCCCATAGCATTAATGGTGTTGATGAGAGATGAAACGGAACACTTAAAGATATGGTAAGTAGTATGATTAGACGTTCTCTTATGAGAATCTCTTTAGAAAGAAGTACTAGAGATTACAGCTTACATCTTCAATAGAGTTCCAAGTAAAGCAATTGTTAGAATCCCTTATGAGCTTTGGACTGGCAAGAAGCCTAGCTTGAAGCGCTTGCACAAATTTTATATGAACTACACTTCAGATTTGTCAGTTGCTATTTTATATGATATTTTGATAAGTCAATGGGTTACAAATTTTATGATCCCACTAATATGTCAATTTCCAAAACAGGAAATGCACGATTCTTTGAGGATGTGGAATTTGTAGGGAGAGATAAGGTTAGGGACTTTATCTTTGAGGAAGAATATGTAACTATTCCTTATATTGTAGCTAATGATTAGGACTAAGAATAAATTAATGTTCTCGATCTTATTCAAGAATCAATTCGAGATCAAGACAATATCCC
Source organism: Fraxinus cuspidata (assembly GCA_903798385.1). Taxonomy (NCBI): domain Eukaryota; kingdom Viridiplantae; phylum Streptophyta; class Magnoliopsida; order Lamiales; family Oleaceae; genus Fraxinus; species Fraxinus cuspidata. The sequence goes on from CAIGRP010068892.1 coordinate 3,221, forward strand.
ATAACTCTCTATATACAATCAAGAGATTGTCTAAAAGAATAAACTCAGTAACCTCAAGAACAAATACCAATAAGTAGATCCACTAGATAAAGGAGAAAGACAATTCCAGATGGCTTTATTCTTTCCAAGAAAATGAAGATGGCATTGGATTGATGGAAAAACATCCAATCAACTTTCATTAAGCCATGCAAAGGAAAAATTCTCAAAAATGGATTGATGTTATGAATGAGAAGATAAAGTCCATGAAAGATATGACATTTGGAAACTCATCCCATTGCCTTCCAATGCGAAGACCATTGGTTGTAAATGGATATTTAAAACCAATGGAGATTTGACAGTCGATGTGGAGAGATATAAGACTCGTCTTGTTGCAAACAACTTTACTCAAAACGAAGGCATTGACTTCAAAGAGACTTTTTGTCTGGTTTGTACTTAAGACTCTTTTAAGACTATTTTGACACTTGTTGAACATTTTGATTTTGAATTACATTAAATGGATGTAACGATGGTGTTTCTTAATGGTGACATTGATGAGACTATTTATATGGTGCAACCAAAAAACTGTGTCAGGAGACCAAAAGAAAATGGCTGCAAATTAAAGAAAACCATTTATGAGCTTAAGTAGGCTTCTTGTCAAGGTATCACAAATTTCATCAAGTAATTCTCTCATTTCGTTTAGTTTGGTTTTGAGATTAATGTAGTTGATGATTGTGTATATCACAAGTTTAATGGGGGTAAGTATATTTTCCTGGTATTGTATGTCGATGACATACTACTTGCTTTCAATGATATAGGTTTATTGCACGAAATCATAAGATTTTTATCAATGAATTTTGAGATGAAAGATCACGGTGACACCTCTTTTATATTAGAGATACAGATACATAGGTATTGTTCTCGATATATTTTTGGATTATTATAAAATAGCTATATCAATAAGGTACTTAAGAGATTTAGGATGCGGGATTGTAAACCAAGTTATACCTCTATTGTTAAGGGAGACAAGTTTAATCTGAATCAATATCCTAAGAATGACCCTGAAGAGAAGGAAATGCAGAGAATTCCTTATGCGTGAACAGTTGGGATTTTAATGTATGTTCATGTTTGCACACATTTAGATATAGAATTCATTGTTGGAATGCTATGTAAATATTTAAATAACTCTGGGATGGATTACTAGAAGACGGGAAAGCGTGTTATGCAAAATCTACAGAGAATAAATGACTACATGATCACATACAAAAAATTAGACCAATTGGAGATCATTAGATATTCTGATTCCGATTTTGCTAAATGCTCGGAGATCCACATCAGGCTATGTCTACATGCTGGCTGGAGGAGCTATATCCGAAAAAAGTGCCAAGCAGACACTTGTAACTTCTTCAACCTTGATAGTAAAATTTATAGAATGTTATGAGACATCTAATCAAAGAACACGGCTATGAAATTTTGTCATTGGACTGCTCATTTTGGATGGAATTGAAAGACAATTTAAACTATTTTGAAATAATAAATCGGCATATTGTGTTCGAACAACACGTGTTCGAAGTTTAGAGACATCAAGTTCGTACAGGACAAATTATATGATAGCAGATCCGTTCACAAAGGTTCTACCATCCAAGGTATTTCATGAGCACAATGCTCATATAGGTGTTACACTTTGGATGATATGTTAGTATAATGAGAGTTCGTATTTAGATGCTGTCTATTTTAAACACATAATTTTATTTATGCATTTTCAGTTTATTTGAGAAATAAAGTATTTAGTGAAGTGTTAAATTATTTTCACTCTGATTAAAGTTTTGGTTTGATCTCATTAAAGAATAAAATAAAACCAATTGGAAATAGACATATCTGGATCACATTGCATGTAATTTCCATGCTACACATCCATATTTGATCTATGTCATTTGACTGTGATAATATACGTGACCATTGATAGTTTAGGTATGATACTTGTAATGAAAACTGCTTTGATTCTATATTGACATAATCAATGAACGAGTTTGTTCGAAAATACTTTTGGTTATGATAGCAAAGGTTTTGAGCTAATAAGGTTATGCACATTTATAAGGTAACATATGTGACTCAAGTTGAAGACTACTTGATTTAATTTGTCATGTTCACATACATATGTAATTAATTATGTATTGAAGATTATCTTAATGTTAAGCTCATCAAAGGTGATCTAATAAAGAACTCAAGTTATTGGGTTTTGGGTTGTATTTCATGACAAGTCGAAATACACACACATGCACACACACACACACACACGCACATATATGGTCTCCAATTCATACGCGGCTTCTGATTCTTTGTATCATTCCATCAATATAAAAATAATAAAGGAAAGCGTATCAAAAAAGAAGATCAAGAACCCGCAAATTTTCTCATCAAGAACATGCCAATAAAGATTCAGTAATCAAGATCTAGTAATTAAATTTATTCCCAGTAGATCAGGGTATGTTCGACACTTTAAAATTCTCTTGGTAATTTGACATGGATGATCTTGACATCAATAAATGAGTGTTTTTTATTTCCATTTTTCCTTATTACAATGAAATATGACTGTTGAAATTCAAAAAAGCAACTCCAACGATCATATTCTCATTAAAATGAGGAAAAAATTGGGATCAAATGGAGAAAAAGGTTTTTATGTTCTTGAGATTCAAAAGTTTTAAAATCTAACATTAATTTCACAACATGTCGTTTGCCAAATTTATTATGATTATTTGACAATACTTTAAACAGATTAAACAAGATCAAAAAAATATGTTAAATAGTACTAGCTAATTTAGTATGTACGTTATTCTTATCGAATAAGTGAAATTAATAGTACTTACTAGTTTGAGTTCTATTTCTCACAAATTTGGAGTGATTATAAACTCATTTTGAATATCAGGGCTTGTAATAGAAATTAGGGAAAATTGTAGCAGATGTCTCAAACCTTTTATTTTGCTGCAAATTACACCTTAAACTTTCATTTTTGCGATTGCAGTCTCAAACCTTTCACTTTAGCAACAGTCGAAGTCCAAATGATAGATTCCGTCCACAATGCCATTAATCAACACTGAAAATGAGATTTTGACTCAAATTGGCAAGGTAAATGAAGGGCAAAATGATATATTTATAATTTCTATAATAAATAATTAAAATAATTAAATTTAAAAAAAATAAACATTAATTATTCATCTTCTCCCACCCCCCACCCCCACCCCCACCCCACCCTATCCTAACCCATCCCATCCCATCCCATTCCAAAACCTAAAATCAGAAATCCAGTCATACTTGAAAGTTGGGACTTCACCATGATTCTAGGAATTACACAATCTCCTACAGGTGAGCTGCAATACTGCAACAGAAGACCATTTCGCCACGTAATAGCATAGTTTCGACTGAAGAGTTGGGAGAGTTCTTCAATCGAGCAGTTGTACTTTGTCATATAAAGATGCGACATATCGGTACTCCATTCTTCTTATCTTCCACCTTTAATTTCATTAGCAGATGACATCAAGTATTTTGACCATGAAACTGTTCTTTTGTATTCTCCCAATGATAGCCTCCTCTCTAGTTTGCTCTGGTTACTTGCGATTTGCTTAACCAGTAAAAGTTCTTCATGGGTTGCATAAAATTATTCAATTCTTCAATTTTAATGTTTATTTTATGAGCACCAGTGTATATAACTTGAAAATCAATTCTAATTAACTTCAATAGGTTGGAGATTTGGGATTTTAGCTACATTTTTTTAAATTTTTCTGGGTTTTCATAACAAAGTGAAAAATGTTCATAAACAAGTCAAAGTTGAAATGGGATTTTAGTCACTATTTATTCAAGAAAAGTAGCTTTGCCTGTACATAGAACAAATGTATATACACATATCGAAATGTTGCGAAGCAAGTATAAGATTTTCTTAAAGCTTCAATCTTTGTACCAAGAATGGAGTATCAAGAAAGATGGTTGGATGGATTCAACTAAAAGCACTTATAACCAGATTAAAAGAAGAAAAAGAGATTCATAACAAATATGTATCATAGTTCTATGTATATCTCAGATGGAGATGGAGCTCTCTGTGTAGGAAAGTGGTGCGTGGGGAAGACAATGAGGTAGGCGGGATAAGGATGGGGTAGAGTAGGGGGTGGGGTGTTTGGAAAAGACAAACAGTTATTTATTTATTTTTCTGATTTTTAATTTTTTTAATATAAAAAATGTAAATTTACTCTTTCACCCTTCACTTAATTTGTTAAGTTTAATCAAACATTTAATTTAAAGGTTGACTAATGGATAAGTAGATGTATTTTATCAAATGGACTCCAGCTGCAGTGGAAGTTAAATGTTTGAGACTGTGATTGCAAAAATAAAATGTTGATGTGTATTCTACAACAAAATTAAAAGATTGGGACCTCCACTGCAATTTTCCCTAAAAATTAGATATCATGGTGTAGTAGTTGAACACTATTGCAGTCAAGGAACGGCCCTACATATCCGATTCGTCGCCTAATTAAATGCCCTTAAAAATTCCTGCAGATCTTTGCGTTTTCATTTTCACATGGGAAACGGACTTCGTTGGTTGTTGATAATAAATGCAGTTGGCCATTTTCTTCTTAAAATTAAGTGATATTTCCCATTTTTTCCCTACTTAAAAGCTGATTGTGGTGCTGAGATGTAAAATATGCAGGAACTTATAGGTCGAAATATATGATTTTGATATATTTTCAATTAATTAAGTTGAAGATCTACAAGTTAATTTTTTTTATTTCTAAACATTTCAGATAACTTCTTTTACCTTTTAAGTAAATAAGTTTTTTTTTTTTTTAATCTAGCAGTTAACTTTTTTTATTTCTAAACATTTCAGATAACTTCTTTTACTTTCAACTAAATAAGTTTTTTTTTTAAATAATAATAATAACTCTTACCTAATTCTGAACCCAAATACCTTACTTAATAACAAAAAAATTTTAACTTGTAAATTTATTATAAGTACTCTTTATTTAGTACGCCTACTTTTAACGATCTTGTTTTTCTAAGCTAAAAAAAAAACAAGAAAGTTATTTTTAAGGAACTTTTTATTTCTAAACATACTTGTTTAGTTATTATTTTATTTTAAAATTAAAATTACTAATTTTAAAAGAAATATTTAAAATATAACTCATTATTTTAAGATCAAAATGAATAACTTGTTTATTTTAAATTTTGATAAGTAGAATTTACTTTTGAGTTTAACAAACATGCTCAATATCCCTTTTAGATGATTTTTAAGTTTTTTAAAAAATCTTATTATTAAAGCATTTCACGTAGACGCTAGTGTTGGCAACGGGACGGGTTCGAGGCGGGGCAAACGCCCCCCGCCCCGCTTCCCACCCCGCCTTAGTCGGGGCGGGGCGGGTTCGGGGCGCGTTTCCCGCCCCGTTTAATTTTTTTTTCAGTTTTTTTTTTTTACAGTTAATTAAATTATTTTTTTTATTCTTGGCGAGGCGCCCGCCCGGCCAACCCATTCGGGGCGGGTTTTTTTACCCCATTCAGGGCGGGGCTGGGTAAATTGCCATCCCTAGTAGACGCTTAGATATTCAGAGAAAATATATATTTTTTTTATTTAAATTTTATATTCAACGTGCTTTCATAATCATTAATCGTGTAAACACCTTTTATCAAGGGCCAACAAGAATATAGAGTTTTCATACTACAAATTTTGATCTTAAAATATTTGATTTCTCAAAAGTTTGTTTCAACCACTTCATTAGAATAATAATTTCAAGAATATACATTTAGCTGCGTGAACACTTTTTCAATCTGGACATATATTCTTGGTGCGAACCAATTCCAATCTTTGGGACCGTTGTAGTGATTGGTTCTCTTTTAGCTCTTAAACTCCATTGATAGACACCTTTGATAGAGCTTGATCTATTATACCAAACCTTCTAATGTTTGGACTGATCTCGACAACCATTTTTCCCAAAGTAATCACCCCATCTCTGACGTGATTTGGTTAACCTCAAGCAAAACACTATGTCTGACATAACATACTACAACATAATTAAAGGAATATGTGATGAATTCACTACCCAAACTGATCCCAACCTCTGCACCTGTGATGCTCGCAAAAAGGCCGAAGAGACAACCAATACCGAACAACTCTTTCAACTCCTCATGGGCCTCAATGATTCTTTCTCAAACATCCGAAGTCAGCCAGGGACCCCCTTCCCACAATCTTCAGAGCATATGCCACCATACATCAAGAAGAAACACAATGTCTCCTGCAAATCCCCTTTTTGCCCAACCTCAAAACCTCTATCATGGCTGTCACCCTGCCCATTAGAACACCAACAAACCCGAGTAGTCCCTACGCACAAATTAAGGCTTGGTCAGTAATCGACCTCCCATATCACCACTTCAATTCCTCCCTCCTCGAGTGTAATTTTTAGCCTCTCTAATGAGCACTACCAGCAATTAATGGAACACTTGCAAATCCAGTGCCAATTCCATCTCTGTCTTCTCTGGTATCCCTCTCTTAATTACTAAAATTCCTTGGATTATTTATACTGGGGCTTAAGCCCACATATCTTGTATTTAAACTTGTCTAAAGCCACACACATTTCGACCTACTCTCAATCTCTCACACTAAACACGGGTTCCACGGCCTAAGTTACACATATGGGTTATATTTCAATTTCTTCTCACTTATGTCTTTATAATGTTCTCTTTGTTCCTAATTTAATTTATAATTTAATTTCTGTTAGTCAAATTACTAAATTTTCTAATCATATTATTACTTTTTCATCCTCTATTTGTTTAATTCAGGATCATCACACGAGGAAGCTGATTGGGATGGGTGAAGAACGTGGATGCATCTATCATCTTAAGCAACTTATTCCAACCGTGCTTCAGATCACGACCAATCCTACAGCTACTCCTTACCTAAGGAATTTTCGTTTAGGTCATTCTTCAAATTCTTGCATTCCGAAATCTTTATAAAGATCAAGTAACATTAAATATTGTGACAGTTGTATCCGAGGCAAACTAACCCCCTGTCAAATTGGTTGAGAATAAAAGTACCTTCATTTTTAACCTCATTTATTGCGATATTTGGAGCGGATATTCCACATCATCCACAACTGGTGCAATTTACTTTCTTACAATTATTGATGATTTCTCTCGTGTTACTTGGGTATACCTCATGTGTTTTAAATTTGATGTATTTACTTATCTTACTACCTTTATTAAAATGGTCCACACACAACTTAACTGCCCTATAAAAAATGTTAGATATGATAATGGTCAAGAATTTCTTTCTCATCTCATGCGACAATTCTTCCTTGACCATGACATCATTCATGAACGTACTTATGTTAACACCCCAGCAAAATGGTGTGGCTGCACGAAAACATCGTCACCTATTAAATATAGCTCGATGTCTTTGCTTTCATGCACATTTACATATTTCCTTCTGGGGGTGAATTCATACTTACCGCTGCTTATTTAATTAATCGCATACCAACCTCCTCTCTCAATAACAAAACTTCATATGCTTTACTTTTCAACAAAACACCTGACTACGATCACATTCATGTCTTTAGATGCCTTTGTTATCCACACACTCTAAACGTTCATTGAGATAAGTTTTTCCCTCATGGCACATCATGCATATTCCTAGGCTACTCTCAAACCCCACATACTTATCGTGTCTATGACTTACAAACCAAGAAGATATTTCTATCTCGTGATGTATAATTTGTGGTTTCTATTTTTCCCTTTGCTAATATCATGCAGCCCTATGACCCCACATCACTACTCACCATGACATATAATCCACAATTGTTAGATATGCTACCTACCACCTCACCCATACCCCATGATTTAAATGACACTTCTGCCTCATCTTCCCAATCATCGGCCCACTAGCCATTAAACAAAATGGATCCTCACAACTAGATGATGATAGTTCTACCAATACCCTAAACACCATTGCATCCCCATCTCCGTCCTTGCCCCAACCATCTAGACCTCGAAACACCATCACTCGTCCAATATATCTTCAGGATTTTATATGCTCGGATTTGCCTTTGGAAGACCTACATTCGTCATATCATTCCCAACCTTTCTTAGGTACGGCTCACTCTTTACCTAATTGACTGTCTTATCGTCTATTTAGACCAAATCATTCTTCTTTTCGTTCTTATGTCTTCAAAAATGTTCAGGATCCTACTATTTACTCTTAAGTTGTCCTTGAGCCTCATTGGTAAAAGGCCATGGCTTTTGAAATTCAAGCATTGGACGTCAATCACACATGGACCCTTTAAAATCTCCATCCTGGTAGGAAGGTCATTGGTTGCAAATGAGTCTACAAAACAAAATTGTATGCTAATGGCTCCATTAAATGCTATAAGGCTCGTGTAGTTGCCAAGAGTTTCACTCAAGTAGAAGGTCTTGATTATAATGATAACTTTTCTCCCGTGGCTAAACTTTTTACTGTCTGTTGTCTTCTTGCCATAGCTGCAGCCAGACATGTGATCATTCAACAGTTAGATGTTCATAATACCTTCCTCCATGGAGATCTTAATGAGGAAGTATACATGAAACCTCCATCGAGATATTGTTGTTAGGGAAAAACGCATGTATGCCATCTCCACAAGTCTATATGGCGCCAAACAAGCCACCCACCAAAGATACTCGAAGTTATCTCATACCCTCATCTTAGTAGGTTTTTGTCAATTTGCGGCAGATTATTATCTCTTCACCAAGACTTAGGGTACAACATTTACTGCCATCCTTATCTGTGATGATGACATTCTAGTGGCTGGAAATGTCCAATCTACCATCAATTACATCAAATGCCACCTTGCACAAACCTTCAACATTAAAGACCTTGGTGATCTTAAGTATTTTTAGGAATTAAGGTAGCTCGATCACCTACCTGTATCTTTATAAATCATAGAAAGTACACTTTGGACATTCTTTCTAATTCTGGTCAACTCGGTTGTCGCCCTACCTATTTTACTATGGAACAACACTGCAAACTCAATAACTCAGATGGTGATCTTATGGACAATCTCAGCTCATATCAGCGATTAATGGGTCGTCTAATCTATTTGACCGTTTCTCACCCAGATATAACTTTTATTGTCAATATTCTTAGTCAATTATGCATGCTCCTCATGAGCTTCATCTTCATGCCGCTCACCGCTTGCTCCGCTATTTGAAGACTGCTCATGGTTATGGTCTTTTCTTCTCATCCACATGTAGTTATCAGATATATATGCCTTCTATGACTCTGATTGGGTAGTTGTTCACTTAAACGTCATTCCACAACTGATTTCTTCATCAACTTAGGTAATAGCCCCATCTCTTGGTGCACAAAGAAACAAACTACTATATCCCGCTCATCTACTGAGGCTGAATATCGTGCGATGGCCACCACCACTTGTGAACTTGTTTGGCTTCACCTGCTTCTACAAGAACTCACAATGCCCCATATTTAGCCTATTCTGCTTCGTTGTGACAATCATGTTGCTATCCAAATTGCTCGCAATCCAGTTTTTCATGAACGAACAAAACAATTGAATTAGATTGTTATCTGGCTCGAGAGAAAATTTAGTCCGGTCCACTTACCCCCCCCCCCCCCCCCCCCCCCCCCCCCCCCCCCCCCCCCCCCCCCCCCCCCCCCCCCCCCCCCCCCCCCCC
>CAIGRP010068892.1:12938-29896 GCA_903798385.1 Fraxinus cuspidata
AATATATCTCAACCTCTCAGCAAACCTCTAATATTTTCACTAAATCCTTGGGATGTGATTTTTTTTTTTAATCCAAGTTGGGCATTACGGACCTCCATACTCCAACTTGAGGGGTTAGCATATATTAGCGAGTATTTACTTATAGATATATCACTTCCATTACTTGTTTTATTTACCATGCATAGCTCAAAGTTTCATTTATAAATGTGTACACAAATTACTGTAAAGATATCAAAGGAATATATGAGAATTTACCTTCTTCATTCATCTTCAATATTTCTCTGTATCAATTTTTTTACTATCAATCACCATAAAACCACTCATCGTTCATGCATATATAACAAGAACATCCAAAATTCAAGACTAGATCAGGGCATCCTAATTTGTGAAAAAAGTAGAGTTCATCTCCCTCAAATTCATATTCAACCACATTCGAATAATATAAGACATGTTTAGACTTCTTAATTTTTTTAACTTTAAAAATAAGTGATTTTTCAACCTTTGACAATTTCTCCTAGCATGCCCTTTCTTGTGATAGTAGTAACATTTCACATATTACCAAGAAATATATTTTTCACCTAGACCACGGCTCATCTCCAACTTTGTCAAGGTAATCAATAACCATTTACGGTACTACTTGACTTCTTAATATTGACAATCTCTAACAAAGCAATAGATATCTCATTCATCATTAATGTGTTTTTTCCAACCAGTAGCGTGATTGTCTCATATGACTTAATCAAACACGCAAGAGATCAAAATTATAACTTTGTCTTCATTATTAGTCTTAACATCAACATTTAACAACTTTATCCCGCACTTATTAAACTTATTTAGATGATCCTTAACATTAGTATCCTTATCCAAAATCAATTAATATAACTGGTACTATGCACCTAAATAATTATTATCTACCTAGATTCTATGTCAAGCACAAAAGAACCATATCGTACACCCCACGTGTCACGAGATGAATATTTAAGCCTCGATCGTCGAGGTGTGTCGTATCAAAAGTGTTTATCGATCATCAAAGCTCGTCTAATCAAAGTAACGTTACCCAATCACTTGTTAAAATTATAGATAGATGTCATAGTGAACAATAGAGCTAAATGCCTTAGTTCGGCCTCGAATATAAAAGAAAACCTTAGTGCGAATTTCAAAAAAATCAATTTAGATTTTAATGCACTAAACCAATGCATGCATACAATGGAGCTTTATAAGTGTTACAAAGCACAACCCTCAACAAAGCCTTAAAAATTGGGCCTAGTTATAAATTCTAACATTATGATGAGTGAATATCGATGCCTTTAAAAATTGTTCGGTTTTATAGTTTTTGGCAATGTTTAGACAAAAATATACTTTGTAAAAAAGTTTTAAAAGTCAAGGAGTAAATTGGTAGGTTGTATAGATAGTTTGGGAGTCCTTGTGTTCTGTTATTGAATAAGAAGAAAACTTTGCCTAATTTCTATTAGCCGCCGCCAAGTGGTCTCTCGAGATGAATATTTAAGCCTCGATCATCAAGGTGTGTCGTATCAAAAGTGTTTACCGATCATCAAAGCTCGTCTAATCAAAGTAACGTTACCCAATCACTTGTTAAAATTATAGATAGATGTTGTAGTGAACAATAGAGCTAAATGCCTAAACCTTAGTGCGAATTTCAAAAAAAATAATTTAGATTTTAATGCACTAAACTAATGCGTGCATACAATGGAGCTTTATAAGTGTTACAAAGCACAATCTCCAACAAAGCCTTAAAAATTGGGCCTAGTTATAACTTCTAACATTATGATGAGTGAATATCAACTCAACAAATGATGACGATGCCTTTAAAAATTGTTAGGTTTTATAGTTTTTGGCAATGTTTAGACAAAAATATAGTTGTAAAAAAGTTTTAAAAGTCAAGGAGTAAATTGGTAGGTTGTATAGATGGTTTGGGAGTCCTTGTCTTCTATTATTGAATAAGAAGAAAGCTTTACCGTATTTCTATTAGCCGTCGCCAAGTTGTCGCTCGAGCATCCAAAACAGAAACACCTTCCCTAGCCTATTGCTCGAGAGGAAAGCTTATCGCTCGCTTGTCGCTGAACTCTCGCTCGAGCGACGGTGTTACCATAAAACCCTAATTTACGTTTCTCTAGAATCCTACCTATCCTATACTACCCCAAAACCTATATACTATAAACACCAAGCCTCATTTCGTGAAAATACTAGGTTGAATATTAGTTTATATGAGAGATTTCTTTCATCACATCATATACATTATTCAAACTCTTTCAATTTAACCAAAAAAACACCGAAAACATCAAATCCATATAATCAAAACACAAAAACCCAACTTCTGCATAATCTGTCAGAATTTCGAAGATCAATGAAGGTGATCGGAGTTTCAATTGAAGGAGAACATGAGTTCTCAGGTGATCCACAAGAGACAGATAATTCCAATAGGTCGGAAGCTGGTGCAGGAGCACGTAGTCCAGGAGGGTCGTGATGATTACAGTCAGGAGGTCGAAAAGTACTAAGGTTTAGTCAGTTTTAACAGTCTGTAAGTTTTTATCGTTTATAGTGGATTCTACTGGCTTGAGTCTGGAGTTTTTATCCTTCGAGGGGTTTTCTCATTCAAAAATTTCATGGTATTGTTTATTTTCATGCATCAACTATGATAATTCAACATATGATAGAATTGCATATGAATTCATATGGATAAAATTGATAATTATAATTTGTTATTGTTATTGATTAACAAATATAAATTCCGTATACAAACACCTATTTACCCTCCTTTAGGTGTTAGTTGGGATAAAAATCTTAACTTTCAAGTGGTATCAGAGCATTAATTCGATTTCTGAACCTAACTTAATCTACATGAGTCGGTCTCTTTCTGTGCCTCTATTTTTTTATGGAAGCCATTATACATATTGGAAGGTTAGTATACAAAATGATTGGATCGTCCTCTCTACTACTATTTCGGGTGTAGTTATCCTTACGGACGTATCCCTTTGGACTAAGGATGAACTAGTATAGTGTAACTGGAACATCAAAGGGCTTCATGCCTTATTTATGGCTGTGTTCACTAAAGAATTTAGGAGAATATCAATGTGTGAGACTGTAAGAGAAGTTTGGAATATCATAGAAACCACATAAGAGGGAACCAAAACTGTTAAAAATTTCAAACTACAGATATTGACCACTAGGTTCAAAGAAATCGTTCGATGATTTCTACGTGAAGTTAAATGACATAGTGAATTCAAGCTTCAACTTAGGTGGAAAAAAATCCTGCATTTAAAATTGTTTGAAAAGTTCTTAAATTCTTACCTGAAAGGTTTAGACCTAATATTAAAAAACAAATTGAAGAGAGCAAAGACTTAGATACAGTTAAGATAAATGAACTTGAAAAATCCCTCCAAACCTACGAACTTACCATATCCCAACCGAAGAAGAATAAGTCCATAGCCTTGAACACCGTTAAGGAAAAACAATATGACTCTACTAGGTTGAGGAAATAGCTTATTTTGTTAAAAATTTCCAAAAAATTTTTATGAATAAGAGAAAACCTCAATAGAGAAAGAAGGGTGCCCTTAGTATTCAGGAAAGATAAGCGTGATAAGAATAATACTAGAAATTCTAGTAATAAATCTCTGTCAGTTAGATGTCATGAATGTCCGGATTTCAGACACTATAGAAATGAATGCACTAGCTATAAGAAGAACCTAAATAAAGGAAAGGGTAGGCAATGGCTGTGTCACGAACTGGTGATGAATCCAATTCAAGCAACCAGAGTGAGTCCTCTAGTAGTGGGGATAAAAGGGACTATATGACATTTGTATCCATAGTTAAGAATGATTCAGATAAGGATAGTGATTATGTGGAAAGTAGTGAGGAGTCTGGGAAAGACTCTGATGATGATTCATAAAATCATGGGGCCTATCATCATTTATTTAAAGATGGTCTTAGGATAAAGAAGGTAAATAAAGTCATATTGAAGAAGATTAATGAACTTGAAAGAGAGGGACTCATAGCTGACTTTTAGGATTCTACCAAAAGTTTTAGTGAGTTAAGACTTGCCAATGAGAACTTAGAGGCCAAATTTAAAACACTAACAAGTGATCTAGAGAAACCCAATACTCAACTCCATTCCTTCTTGATTGGCACTCAAAAACTTGATAATCTCTTAAGGATGAACAAGCCAACTGAAAATAGGCAAGGTCTAGGATATACTCGGACTGATAATAATATTGTCAATTTATCGAAAACCATTTTTGTCCCAGCTATTAACAGACATAGGAATGGTGCCAATCCTGAATCTAAGGACAATGGTATCTTAAAATATAAGCCTACTAGACAACGTAGGACTAACAGACCCAGAAACCATTACCAGAAATCACGTAGTTTTGAATATAGGTTTATTCCTACGTGTCACAATTGTGGTGTCCTAGGATACACAGGCCTAGGTATCATAAACTTGTGAATAGAAGTATAAGTCAGGATATTTCTAGCAATGTTAACTTCCATACCAATCAGGTTAGTCACTTAACTAAGATGATGACTCGGTTGACTTGGATCACCTCAACATCTAAGTAGGTTTAGGTTAAGAAAAGTGATCTCCCTAGGTACGAAGAAAAGTTGAACTACTCTGTTGCTCTTAAAGCTGAAATGACTCTATGTGGTATCTTGATAGTGCATATTCTGGACATATGTGTGGAAATAAAGCTTTTTTTTTCAACTCTTGATGATTAGAATGGCGGTATGGTTACTTTTGGAGACGTTGTTGCTGCACCTATCTTTGGTAAAGGTACCGTCAATATATTTGGATTAGCTGCTACCTCGAATGTGTTTTATGTGAAGGGTTTAAAATCTAACTTGTTAAGCATTAGTCAAATTTGTGATGTTTATTTTGAGGTTAGTTTTATCCTGAAAATATGTACTGTTTATGATTCAAACGGTAACGTTGTCCTTGAAAGAGTAAAAACAGTAATGTTGTCCTTGAAAGAGTAAAATTCCAAATGTGTGTGTAATAGATGCTAAGATTGATATGACTGGACTTTGACACCAAAGGCTTGGTCATATAAACTATAAAAATTTGACTAAATTGGCTAAGAAGGAACTTGTAAACGGTTTACCTAAACTTAAAAAAAATTGAAAACACTATCTTGAGACTATGTCAACAAGGTAAACAACTTAGAGTAAATTTTAAACAAACCTCTAGCATCGTGACAAAACAAACCTTTAGAATTACTTCATATGGACTTAATGGGACCATCTAGGACTGAAAGCATTGGTGGTAAGTGCTATATTTTTGTTGTGGTTGATGACTTCTCTATGTTCACATGGATTGAATTGTTGAGAGAAAAATTTGAAGTATTCAATCTAGTTAAGTCCTTATGTAAGAGTCTTCGAACTGAGAAATATTCCACCATAACTAGAATCTAGAGTGATCATGGAAAAGAGTTTGAAAACTCTAACTTTGAAATTTTTTACTTGGAGAAGGGAATCCAGCAATAGTTCTCTTTACTGATCACTCCACAACAAAATGGAGTAATTGAGAGAAAAAAATCGTATACTTCAAGAAATAGCTAGGGCCATGCTTCATGGCAAGGGTTTAGCAATTCATTTTTGGGGCGAAGCCACTAACATTGTTTGTCACATAGTGAATGGGGTTTATCATAGACCTAAGATTAAACAGACACCCTTAGAGATTTGGAAGGGTAAAAAGCTTAATGTCAAATATTTTCGAGTGTTTGGTAGCAAGTGCTATATTCTAAGAGATAGAGAGAACTTAGGGAAGTTTGACTCTAAGAGTGATGAAGGAAGTTTTCAATAACGTGTGGTGTCTGGTACCTAGACCTGATAATTGTAATATTATTCGTGCTAAGTGGATATTTAAGAATAAGACCGATGATCAAGGTACCATAACTAGAAATAAGACTAGATTAGTTGCCCAGGGATACATGCAGGTTAAAGGGGTTGATTTTGATGAGACATTTTCTCATGTAGCTCGTCTTAAATCCATTAGAATTCTTCTTGTTGTTGCTTGTACCTTAGGATTCAAGTTATATCAAATGGATGTCAAAAATACCTTCTTGAATGGAATACTTCAAGAAGAGACTTATGTTGAACAACCTAAAGGATTTATCAATCCTAAGTTTTCACATTATGTCTATAAATTGAATAAAACTTTGTATGGTCATAAACAAGCTCCCAAAGCTTGGTATGAAAGACTAATTGCATATCTTGTTGAACATAATTTTTCAAGAGGTTGTGCAGATAGAATTTTATTCATAAGACACATTGAGAAAACCATCACCATTATACATAATTATGTTGATGACATCATTTTTGGTTCTCCCATTGACCCTCTTGCTCATGAATTCGTTGAATGCATGAAGCAAGAATTTGAGATGAGTATGGTTGGAGAATTAAGTTACTATCTTAGTTTTCAAGTAAAGCAAAATGGTGATAGGTTGTTTATATCTCAATCAAAATACGGTAAAGACCTTGTTAAGAAATTTGGACTTGATAGTAAGAAATACACCAAAACACCTATGAACACAAATGTTAAGTTAGGTCATGATCCTACGAGTTAGAGTGTCGATCAGGCACTATATATAATTATGATTTGTAGTTTACTCTGTCTTACTGCAAGTAGACCTGATATAGCATTTAATGTTGGAGTTTGTGCAAGATTTCGGATTGATCCTAAAGAATCTCATTTGAATGTTGTGAGGCGTATCATTCGATATGTTAATAGCACTACAGATCATGGAATCTTGTACTCTAGAGATTCTAATCTGGATCTTGCTGACTATTCCTATGCCAATTGGGCTGGTAATGTCGATGATAGAAAAAGAACTTCAGTAGGTTCTTTTTATGTTGGTATTAATCTTGTAGTTTGGATTACTAAGAAACAAAATTCTATCTCATTATCCACGATAGAGGCCGAATATATAGCTACAGGAAGTTGTTGCACTCAACTGCTTTGGATGAAGTAAATGTTGAGTGATTAAGGATTTGAACAGGGTACTATGACCGTGTTTTGTGATAACACAAATGTAATTAATATTTTCAAAAATCACGTTCAACATTCTCGGATCAAGTATATTGATATAAGACATCACTTTATTCGAGAGCTTGTAGAGACTCGTGTTGTAACTCTAGAACACATATCTACAGAGAATCAATTAGCTGACCTATTTACCAAGCCCTTTGATGGTCTTAGGTTCGAATCTCTTAGGAAAGTTATTGGTGTCTGTGTACCTCTTTAATTAGGTACTTAGGTGCATGCATGTACAGTTCATAAAGGTCATTCATTCATATATGCATCGATATTCATTATGTTTGATTTAATTCATTTATTTTTCTTAAGGTACTCAACATTGTATGGTATACTTGAATATGCTATTGTGAGCGAGTATGCATACATCTGATGAAATGTAACGTAGTTTTCATTGCTTTTATTAGGTTTAATATGGAGTACTGAATATAGAGTTCTTTATGTCCCATTTGCACAGCAAACACTATAATCTTGTGAATGAGTCTTAACCTCGTGTGTGAAATTTGGAATGACAGTCATCTGTTGTTGAGGTAACCTTGTACCTGAATTGACCATTAACTAGTTGACCTAAACTCGTATATTCCTTTAAAAAGTGATTTATTTTATACTTTTTTTAAACCTATTTGACTCGAGAAATTAAGTATGCGGGGTTTCTTAAAACCTGATGCCCTATGGTCAACTAACTTGGAGTCATCGGCCCAAAACTTATTACAAGGGTCATGTAGAAAGTTTAATGAAGAAGAATCTACACATAAGATGTCAATAATAACTTTTTTATATACATGCTTCACTTCAAGGGGAGAAACGAGAAAAAAGTATTTTATACGAAAATAAGAGTTGCATTTTTCAATAGGTCCTAGTAGGTTTGACTTTCATTAATCGAGGAAAATATTCACACTTCTCACAAATTTAAGGTTTGAAGTCTTGCTCATAGGGAATTAGTAGGATTTTTCAAACATGAAACACTTATATCTTTTGCTCCAAAATTGATTTAAGTATGACCCATCGCTCGAGCGCCGAAGCAGATGTTTTTTCTCTCGCCTAGCCCTCAATTCTTGCTCGAGCGACGGGCAGATGTTTTGAATTAAAATGCTTCATTTCTCGCATTTCCTCTCATCTCTCGCGATTTTTCTCCAAATTTCTTGGCACCCTTTTTCATTACTTGATTTCCTTCACTCATTGGACATCCTACAACAACATTTTGGTTGCATGCATAATCTCCAAACATCATCTAATTTCCTTGAATTTCAAAGGTAAACGGATATCCCTAACTTATGCTTTTTCGGATTTTTTGGGGTTTTTTTTATTTCTTTTTTATTCTTGAATCAATTCATTCATATACACTTCATGTTTAGGTAATGTTAATGAGTTTTCAAGCCTAATTGCATCATTTATCTCCAAAAATTGTTGAAATTGAACCTTACACTCATGATTAGGGTTATTCGAGCTTTTTTTTTTTTTTTTTATGGATTTTCTTTGATTTGGATTTTCTTTTGATGGAGGATGGGATATGATTAGATGTTGGATTGATGATGTGTTGAATGTGGTGAATTTTACTTGGTTGGAAGCTTGTTGTGAATTAAGAGGTTGTAATTTGAACGTGTATTCGATAAAATGATACATTGACGTTCTTCGTCGATTTTTTACATCATATTTCACGAACGTTGCACATTCACACGCTTGAACATATTTTGGTCCTTAAATTGCACTTTTGGTGATGTTTGCCTTGAATTTAGTGTTGACGCTATTTCACACAGGTTGCCCTTTTTTTACATGACGTAAAGCACCACGTCACGACGTCAAGGCATCGCGTCACCCCTACGTCAAGGCATTGTGACACATTCATCCATGCATTGCACAATCTTCATCCATGTCTCACGTCTATTAGTTAGTTGCCTATGTCCACTAGTTATCTAACATTGTTTTTCATCATTTTGCATGTATTGGACAATGTTGCATCGTTGTGTGTGAGTTAGTCAGTTTTGCATCAGTTTGCGTACTCATGACATGTTTGTCTAGATTTTGCTGTATGAACATAACTTTTGTACCGTTTAGCATGTATTATGACCTATTTGCTTCGTTTCACGTGCATTCTTGCGTATCATTTGTTAGTTTTTCAATGCGATATATAATATCTTTAGTTGTATCTATTGACGTGTGTCTGTATTGCAAACTTGTAACGGATGTCGCCTAAGAGATTGAAGACTACCACATAGACATCTAGTGCTTCGACATCTTACAATAAGTCTAGATTTATTTCATCGCATACTGCTCAGGATGTCTTTGGGAATCGGTTTTCCTTTCCCCTGTACTGGTAGAGTGTGAGGTAATCCTTTCTGATCTTTCCTCTGATCTCGCTACCATTTTCACTTCACGTGGATGGGAGCCTTTACTTGTTGAGTTGTCTCACCCGTCTAGTTTCCTTGTCCAAGATTTCTATACTAATATTCATGATATTAGTGGGTCAAGTTTTCGGGTTTTTCTTAGGGGTAAGACTCTTAAGATCAGTCGTGAAATCATATCCAGCATTATCCACATTCCCCGACTTGTTCACCCATTATTCCCATATTTGTCAATTGAGACCCTCCCTGTGGACTCACTTGTCCGTTCAACACCTTTTAACAGCCCTTTGGAAGGGAGTCCGACTACAATTCATACTGGATCCCTTCCGACTGACCGACATATTTTGTTGCGCATTGTGTTCACAAATATGTGGCCAGTTTTTCATACATCTTCCTTTCCCATGGATAAGGTCAGTTCTCTTTATGCTCTTTTACATGGCGACTCTATAGATCTTTCTACTTTCATATGTCATCATATTTTACATACATTTCATGTGACTGGTACTAGGATTGGTCTTCTATATACGTGTATAATTCATCGACTCGTGATGGGTCATGGGGCTAGCTTTCCAGATGGGACTACGATGAGGATTTCCCATCCTATTGGCCATACTACTATTTCACATAGTAGATCTCGTGGTTCTTCTGAGCTAGTAGATCCGACTCTGCCAGCTAATCCTATTGGTGATCTACTTTCTATTGATCCATCTGATATTTATCCATCTTGATTTGACATTCCTACTTCCACCACTGACACTCCATCGTCTTCTACTTCTTCTTCACCGCCACCACTTACTGATCTTATTCCACCACCCATATTTGTTCACGTTGATCCTATAGTAGCACTTATAGGACAAGTGTCTGTGTTGATCGAGCAATAGGCTTGTATGATGGCAGAGATTACATAGCTGAGAGCCACAACTGATCACCACACAGCAGAGTTTGCTATACTTCAAGGTGCAGTTCGCTATCTTCAGTGAGGATTACGTTGGATTAGGCGATATTGGGATGATGATGGTGATTCTAATGAGAGGATTGATGGAGATGATGCTGCTATTGTTTAGTTGTTAGCTGACCCTTTGTCATTTGTAACAAAAATGGGGGAGCGTGTAGGTAGAGAGATATAGATGCATATTTTTGTCTAGATGTTTATATTTCCTACTTAGCTGGATTATGTTTTGATATTTAGTGATATCAATGTTTGTTTTTGGTTATTGATTAACAATGATATTGCATCTTAATTTAGCTAGCATGATTTTGAGTTTATTGATAACTATCTCAACAGCTTTTATTTCTTTTACTATTTCACGTGATTTTGCACTTGGTATTTGAGTTGTTATTTCAGGAAATAGGTTTTGAAAAAAAAACAAAAGCAAGCTTTAGATGAGTTAGTTGGTTTTGGGTTTAGTTTGCTTTTCTTTGATTTGTAATATATGTTTTTGTCATGGAATGCCAAATTTGGAGTTTGTTAGGTTTTATAGTTTTAGGCAAATTTTAGACAAAAATATAGTTGGAAAAGAGTTTTAAAGTCAAAGAGTAAATTGGTAGGCTATATAGATGGTTTGGGAGTCCTTGTGTTCAGTTACACAACAAGAAGAAAAAGTTTCCGTACTTCTGCTAGCCTGCCGCCAAGTTGTTGTTCGAACGTTTAAAGCAGAAACATTTTCGCCATCCTGTCGCTCGAGCGGAGCGCCTATCACTCGCTTGTCTCTGAACTCTCGCTCGAGCGACAGTGTTACCATGAAACTCTAATTTACGTTTCTCGAGAAATCCTACTTATCATATACTATCCCAAAACCTATATAAATACCAAGCCTCATTTCGTGAAAACACTAGGTTGAATATTAGTGTATATGAGAGATAATTTTATCACATCCTATACATTATTAAAACGCTTTTAATTCAACCAAAAGCACTGAAAACGTCAAATCCATATAATCAAAACATCGAAACCGAACTTTCGCATAATCTGTCAGAGTTCTAAAGATCAAGGAATGTGACCGGAGTTTCAGTTGAAGGAAAACGGGAGTTCTCAAGTGATTTACTAGAGATAAACGATTTCAATAGGTCGAGAGCTGGTGCAGAAGCACGGAATCTAGGAGGGTCGTGGTGATTACAATCAAGATGTCGGAAAGTATTAAGGTTTAGTCAGTATGAACAGTCTATAAATCTTTATCGTTTATAATTGATTATACTGGCTTGAGCTTGGAATTTTTATCTTGCGAAAGGTTTCCTCCGTCAAAAATTTCATAATG
Source organism: Fraxinus cuspidata (assembly GCA_903798385.1). Lineage (NCBI taxonomy): Eukaryota > Viridiplantae > Streptophyta > Magnoliopsida > Lamiales > Oleaceae > Fraxinus > Fraxinus cuspidata. The sequence goes on from CAIGRP010068892.1 coordinate 24,581, forward strand.
TTGTTTATTTTCATGCAATACATCAACTATGGTAATTCAATATAGGTGTTATTTGGGGTCAAACTCTTAACTTTCATGCAATACCCTACCCAACCCCCCTCCCCGGGTGTTAGTTGGGGTCAAACTCTTAACTTTCAAAAATATCTATAAATAGAACTATATATTGCACAATGTAAAAATGGACTTTGACTCTAAAAGAAGAGCCTCGGATCCAAGAGAAAATTCAAGGTCAGAACTATCTAAAATATAAGCATTCTCGGATCAAATTCTGTCCGAAATAACATCGAAAACTCCATCTGACTCCTTTTTATATGCAATCGGCTTCTAAACACTCCAAAAATTTCCCAAAAGAGGGAAATACTATCAAAATTCGGGCAGAAAGCTCAAATGTTGTCTTTGAAAGTATTATTCATTTTTTAAGGTTTACAATTGATTTTTGAAAGATAGTATATTTGTTAGGGATCTAGATATATACAACTTTTCTTACATTTTTCAAAACTTAAAACGAGATATATCAATCAAAAGGCTACTTTACTTTAGGAACAAAAGCAAGTCTTATGGTACCAAATCTCTTTGATTCCAGTTGTTCTCACTCCGTGTTTCGTCCCTTTTGATCCCTTACCCTTCAAGGATTTATGAAATTCATATTGCACAAAAATATCCTGAGCAATATTAAGCCAAATATAGAATTTATATTTCCGTCATACCGTCCCACCTCAAACTTGGACTTGTCATCATCAATGCAGCAAATGCAAAATTTAAATCATTAGCTCCGATGTCACTTGTTGAGAAAAATCCTTCTCAACAAAAAGAATCAATTAATTTAGAGAAACTCGTAATACAACTTTTTCCTATTCTCTCGGCATCTCTCCACAACATATTCCGTAAATATGAGAGTGCCTTTTTTTTTTCTTTATACCCTTTTCTCTTTCTCTAAAATCACGCATTGGCTTCCCCTTTTATATATCTTTCCCTCATGCGCACGCGCAGACCTTTAGCATGCATGAGCTCTTTTTGAATTTGGCCGTACATCCTCGGTGCACACCAATTCTATGTGCCTTTTGCTTATTTATAATATTAGTTTTGGGTTTATAATAAATTTCTTTTTCTTGATTGCAATACGGATGTTTCTCCAACTTAGACAAATGCCCATTTTCTTATCAAAGAAGAATTCTTTTTCTTTAACTGCAATTGACTAATTGAGTCAAACCCAACGTAGTGTTCTATGATTATAGCATTTTCTCTCATCTTTTCATGTATGTTCAAGTGTCTTGAATGATTATAATCTTTCATATTTCCTTACACTAAATTTAAAAAAAAAAATCATTAAAATTACTAAAAAAGGTTTCTAGTTTGTGAATGACTCATATCAAGTAAAAGTTACAAAAATCCAAAACAAAAAATAAATAAATATGTTCAATATAATAAATAACATAAATAAAAAGTGTAGATAAATTCATTGTGTTACCTTGTCTGTTTGTGACTTTTGAGTAGGTAAGCACGTGGCTCGGTTTTGTGCAGAGATCGAAGATGCAAGATTTTGGATTTTTCTGAAGTTTTGTGAATGACATATCAAGTAAAAGTTTACGAAAACATCAAATAAAAATAAATAAATATAGTAAAATCTCTATAAAATAAAAATGTTCATTAAGAAAAGTTATTATGTTAGAGGGGTCATTAATTTATGAATAAATGAATAATTTATTAATTTATCGGTAGATTACAAGAATTCATTTCTAGTCAACACTACAAAATTGTGATGAATATCAAGTACCTTTTTAATTATCCTGAAATTAATAAGATTGTGATGTAATAGTTGACCGATGAAGATATTATTCAAGGTGTACTGAATACCAATACTAAGAATGATTGCAATTTAGATGATATATTTGTTTTACCAACTATTTTTCCAAAAAAATAAAAAATTCAAGTATTGTAACCTTAAATAATTATTTTCTACAAAAAAAAAAAAGTGACATGTGTGTAAATACATTACTAAAAAAAAGTTAGAGACGACGTTGAGTTCAATTTGATTATAAAGAAAAAGCAAGCAACTACAGATGCATATTTTTTAAAAAATTTGATTGAAAAAAAATAAAAGTTTCAAAGTTCTTAGTATCTATTATAAATTCTACGTATTTAACCAATTATTATTTCATATTTTCGTTGAACTCAAAAGAATTTTAAATAAAATTATGATCTTATACATTTAACGATATTATTAATTTAATACACTAACTCGAGTTATGAGTGGAAAATTCTATTAATAAACTAAGATTATTAGTTTATAGCATATTAATTAATCAAAATTTTATTGTACGTTCATATTAATAAATAATATAATAAAAAGTGAATATAAAATTCTCTGTCTGTTATTTTATATTTTTATGAGCAGTGAGTACTTGGCTCTGTCTTTGTAGAGATCGGATGCCAATTTCAGAGTTCGAATTGCATTCGCACTGTAATCTTTATTTGCTTCTTAACATTTTAATTGGAATGAAGCTCTAATATTTACTTATTTATCACACTTAGATCCTAATTTTTTTTGTCGCATTCTTATCATCAATCTAGATTACGAGTCCAAAAAATAGGTTATTAGGGCATTAAAATACTCATTTTCCTTTTATATTTTAAATAAGTAAAAATATATATATATAGAAGTTTGACAAAATATTTACCTCTCATTTCTAAACATGCTAATAAAATATTTATATAAGAAATCGTCATCAATGATTAGATGTGCTATTAATTGAAGGTTAAATATAAGAATTCGACTTGGGAACATAAATATGACAATGAGCAAAGGTTAAAAATTTTCATTCAATTAAAATACGGTGCAGCAAACAAAAATTATTATTTGAATATTCTAACGCATTAGCAAATGACAGCTTTAGCTATTGTTTTTTCTTGAGGGTTGTGAGAGACCAACCAAATAACTGAAATTGCATTTTCAAAACTTTTGATTTTGTCTGAAATAAAACAGACTATTTAAGAAATAAAATAAGTTCCGTTATTTTAATTTTCCGTTATTTTAATTTTGTCTGAAATTAAACCAACTGTTTAAATTGCAATGTTAACCTTCAAATAAAGTTTTAACTATTAAATTTGTAAACTAAATATGGACACTTTGATGATTAGCAATAGCTGTATTGGTTTCATCGAATTATTCGTTCATATACGAAACTTTCATCTTAATGGGGAGCACTCATTTGTATTTTAATTTTATATTAGTTTTGATTTTGTACATTTTCACCATTAAAAATTGAAAGTAACACTTTATCGCGATCTTTATTGTGATTTTTTAGGTATTTGAATTTATAGTTTAAAATAAATAATTTGTTTTATTTCTTAAAATAGGAAGTTATTTCATAGTCAATGTGCAATTGATGTTAAAACGTACTAAAAGAAAAAAAGACGAAATCGCATTTTAAAACTTCTCAAACCGATTTAAATAATTTAAGTTTTGAGTTTTTTTTCAAACCATTTAAAACTAATTGATCTATAAAATAAGTCAAGACTATTCAAGTTGAATTGCTTGTATCCCCACTCCTTTTGATGAACCATATTCTTTCATCTTCGACCTCTAGACATATCTATAAACACATAAAGGCTTGCATGGATGCATGCAAGCATAAATATTTCAGAAAATCAATAAAAAAAATTTAAAACGGAATAAAAAATAATCGCTTTTAGCTCTCGTAGCAACGCGACAAAGGTGAGTTTAATGGCATGGAGAATTAACACTAAAGAAATGACGTCTCTCCTCAACTAAGCAATCTCAAGTGAAGACAAGTTTGAGATTCGATAGAATTGTTAATCTCAATGGAGGAGTTGATCAGGGGCGGATCTAGGCACGGGCTGGCCCGTGCTACAGCCCGTGCTCGCCCAGGCCCAGATCCAGTTTCCTTCTCCTTTTTTTTTTTTTTAGTGTTCAGCCCATTAGGTTTATGTCCAGCCCGTCCAAAAAAAAAATTTTTTTTAAAAGCCCAGTGCTATTTGGCCCAAAACGTAAATAATAAAAACAAACCTAATTAAAATTTTCAATTTTCACCCCCAATTAACAAGTCGCGACAGCTCCCTCCCATGGCGACCTCCGTCTCCGGTCTCCCTCGCCAGTCGCCACCATTATAGTACATCAAAGGCGGTTTTCCTCGTCAACAGAGCTTCCGGCTTCGGTATAATTCTCAATTTCTTTGATTTTGACTTGTTCTCTGATGTATGGACATTGGAAATTGCAATTAAAATTAGGTTTCACCATGATTTTATCTTGGNGCGGTTTTCCTCGTCAACAGAGCTTTCGGCTTCGGTATAATTCTCAATTTCTTTGATTTTGACTTGTTCTCTGATGTATGGACATTGGAAATTGCAACTAAAATTAGGTTTCACCATGATTTTATCTTGGTGTGAAATGTTTTTGTGCTATTTCTTCACGTTTTACAATTTTTTGAATGCATAAGCTATGAGCTGTCGGCAACTATATGGCTAGTAGGCTGTTTTAACTTGGCGAACACACCCTAGCAGTTAATATGTTGCCGTATATAGGGGCAGGCTGTTTAGGTGTCAAGCAGAGAAAGGTTGTTCTGCTTCAGCTTTACCTATATCTGTCGTATTCCATGCCTTGAATTATATTCCTACGTTGAATGTCATCTTTTTGTTCAGTGCCTTCAATTGTACCTTCTTCCAATGCATTTTTGTGGCTACCAAGTGAATTCTTAGTCATCGTTGGGCAAAAGTTTTTGTGCTATTTCTTCACATTTTATCAATTGATCTTTATATTGGTTTGAGCATATTTTTATTCTGGAAAATTATGCTATTTTCCAATTTTTAAAATGTACAATAATGTTGTCATCTATTTAGAGGAATGTTGTGTTGGGAATGGATTATGGAAGTTGAGGTAGTTTGGGAATGGATTATGGAAGTTTTGATCAAAGCTCGAAGACATAATAATTAATCGATTTGGTGATAAATTGAATGTATTCTCTTATTGTAAGAGTGTTGTTTGATCCTTATATATATGAATGACGCCAAAGGATGAATTACTGTTATTATTCTTGACAATGGGATTGACATTCTTAAAAAAAAAAAAAATCAAATGGAGATTGATTATGGTAGGGGCAGTGGAGTATTTGAACGAAATCATGAGCTAAATCAAATAACATCATACGCTAATAACATTTCCAACAAGTAGTAAAGTAGCTTAGTTCAAGAACTTGTTATTTGTCGTGTATACGGATGCATTGTCTAATTTTTTCACATGTGTGGTTGCATTTTTGTACACAGATAGTGTCAAGGGGATTAATTCCACAGACACATAGG